>CAMZMU010000085.1:12463392-12672714 GCA_947311845.1 Poa pratensis | reverse complement strand
TCCCAAGTGCTTCTTCCTCGGAATGGTGAGACACTGAACCTTGAGGAACTTGGTGGTCTTGTTAAGGTCTTTCCTTCTCGGCTTCATCCAGAACACGAATAGGATGCTCGCGATAAGTGAGTCTTCTGGAGATCTAGCTCTTCTGTTGACCCCATGGATAGGATCTTGAAGCACCGGCGAAGTTGGGATACATGAAACACATCATGCACATTTGGGAAGATGGACGGTAACTCCACTTATAAGAAGATCTCCTCGCTTTGGCCAGAACGGTGAAGGGCCAACATAGCGAGGGGCCAATTTCCCTTTGATACCGAAGCGGCGAACGCCACGAAGGGGAGAGACGCGGAGATAAGCTTTATCACCAATTTCATAGTGAATTCCTGATGGTGCTTGTCATAGTAGCTCTTCTGCCTAGACTGAGCAATCTTCAGATTCTCTTATGATTCACCTTCTCCTCAGCTTCATTGATAATATCTGGACCAAAGAGTGCCCTTCTCTCCGGTCTCAACCAATTTAGAGGAGTCGGCATTTTCTTCCATAGAGAACCTCAAATGGAGCCATGCCCAGACTAGCTTGATAGCTATTGTTGTAGGAGAACTCCGCGAAAGGGAGATACTTTTCCCAATCCTTGCCAAAAGAGATTACACATGCCCGAAGCATGTCTTCCAAACTTGGTTCACTCTCTCGGTCTGACCATCAGTTTGAGGATGGAAGCGGTGCTGAAGTTGACGGGTGCCCATAGCAGTTTGGAAACTAGTCCAAAACTTGGAGGTGAATAGGCTTCCACGATCAGAAATTATCTTCTTGGGAATGCCGTGAAGGACGACGATACGAGAGGTATACAGGTCTGCCAACTTGGCACTGTAATGTCCACACGAACGGGGAGGAAGTGAGCCACTTTTGATAGTCGATCAATGATGACCCAAATGGCATCATGTCCCTTTGGAGACTTCGGCAGACCAGTAATGAAGTCCATACCAATTTCATCCCATTTCCACTCGGGAATAGCAATAGGGTGAAGAGTGCCGGCAGGCCTTTGATGTTCAGCCTTTACCCGTCGACAGGTGTCGCATTCAGCAACATACTTGGCAATTTCTCGTTTCATCCGAGTCCACCAGAATTGTGGTCGAAGGTCTTGGTACATTTTGGTACTACCGGGATGAATAGAGAGAGGAGTTCATGAGCTTCTTGGAGATCAACTCCCTCAATTTTCGTTTCTTTGCACTACCAAGCGGTCACCAAAATAAACAACTCCGGATTCATTGACAGAAAAACATTTGGCCTTCCCGCTAGCAATGTTCTTGATTTTTAGAATACCCTTGTCACGTTTGAGCATCCTTAATCTGGTCTACAAGAGTAGATTTGATTTCCAGATTTGCAAGGTAGCCGGAGGGAACAATTTCCAGTTCAAACGAGAGAACTCTTCATGGAGGGCAGGTTGGGCCTTTCAATCATCAGATTGTTGCAATAGGACTTCCGACTTAGCGCGTCAGCCACGACGTTTGCTTTGCCGGGTTGATAGTTCAGACTCACATCATAGTCCGTGATTAACTCCAACCAACGCCTTTGCCTGAGATTTAAATCCGGCTGGGTGAAGAGGTACTTCAGACTCTTGTGATCCGAGAAGATCTCGCAACGGTTACCAAACAGGTATGGTCTCCATTGCTTCAAAGCATAGACCACGCGGCAAGTTCTAGATCATGAGTTGGGTAGTTGTGCTCATGCGGCTTAAGTTGGCGAGAAGCATAGCCACCACATGGCCATCTTGCATTAGCACACAGCCCAAGCCTTGCAGAGAGGCGTCACAGAAGAGACGACGAAATCCTTGCTGTGTCCGGCAGGACAAGCACAGGAGCGGAGTGAGTTTGGCTTTCAGTGTTTGAAGCTCTCTTCAGCTTCGGCCGTCCATACGACTTTTATCCTTCTTGAGAAGGTCAGTCAGGGCCTTGGCTATCTTGGAGAAACCTTCGATGAATCGGCGGTAGTAACCCGCCAATCCGAGAAAGCTACGGATGTCCTTGACTGACATTGGAGTTTTCCAATCCAGAATGGACTGAATCTTGTCAGGAATGACAGCCACACCATTAGCGGATATCACATGACCAAGGAAGACAAGTTATCCAACCAAAACTCACACTTGGAGAACTTGGCATAGAGGCGGTGTTCTCGAAGTCGTGTCAGAACCAAACGAAGATGTTCCTCATGCTCTTCATTGGTTTTGGAATAGATGAGGATGTCATCGATGTAAATGACGACAAACTTGTCAAGATAATCCATGAAGATGGAGTTCATGAGCCTCATGAAAGTAGCGGAGCATTTGTGAGACCAAAGGACATGACGGTATACTCATATGAGCCATAACGAGTAACAAATGCCGTCTTTGGAATATCCTCCTTTCTGATTTTTATCTGATGGTACCCTGACCTCAGATCCATCTTGGAGAATACCGTTGCACCAGCTAACTGATCCAACAGATCATTGATGCGAGGAATAGGATACTTGTTCTTGATTGTCACCGCATTCAACGGTCGATAGTCAGAGACTAGACGAGGCACGGTAGAATCCCTCTTCTTGACAAAGAGTACCGGACAACCCCAAGGTGAACTGCTAGGCTGGATGAAATCCTTGCTAACAGCTGATCAATTTGCTCTTTCAACAGAGCCAACTCTTCCACCGGCATACGGTAGGGCTTCTTGGAAATTGGAGCGGTACCGGGAAGTAGATCTATGACAAACTCCACACTTCGGTCAGGAGGCATGCCAGGCAATTCTTCCGGGAACACATCCGGGAAGTCACACACCACGTGTATGTCCTGGATTTCAGGAGGGGATTCGCCTTCCATAAAGCAAAGGAGGATCTCAGGTGAGGGGTATGGAGGACGGAGGTCTTGATAGTGCAGACCAATACTTCACACTGTCACCGGAAGAATTGGTCACGGTGACGGTCTTGGCAGCACAGTCGAGATTAGCCCGGTATTTGGCTAGCCAGTTCATGCCCAGTATGACATCAATGCCACTTGACCTCAGAGCTACCAAAGCGAAAGGAAAAGAGTAGTAACCGATAGTAATCTGAACTTCAGGAGTAACCCCATCGGTTTGCCATTTGGAGCCAGGAGTGGCGATCACCAAGGGACGTCTCATTTTCTCAAACGGTATTTTGTGGTCTTTTGCAAAAGCTATGGATATGAATGAATGCGATGCTCCAGAATCAAACAAAACTGTAGCAGATTGTTGTTGATTCGTAACTCACCCATGAGAACGCCGGGGTCCTCTTCAGCTTCTTCAGCAGAGATGTGGTTCAGGCGACCACGCACAATAGGTCCAGCCTTGCCAGCTGGAGTGGCAGGGGCTCGTGCAGGAGTTATCGCGAGAGGTGCCTTCTGGGGGCACTCCCTGGAGTAGTGGCCAGCCTGGCCACAGGTGTAGCAAGTGAGTCCAGGTGGAGCAGGTAGCATAGGACGGTACCCACTCCCGCCTACCCCAAGTGTCGAAGTAGTGGGGCGCGGAGGAGGTGGCCTGTATCCGCGGCTCTGGCATGAATGGAGCACGCGGCACAGCGCTGTAGGGACAAACACCCTGCGCTTCTTGCTCTCAGAACCCGAGGAACTCTGGTGGTCCCCGTGTGCGGGCCTCTTGGAAGCCTCAAGTTCCTTTCTTCCTTGCTCAAGAGTAAAGCCTGGTTGAACAGCTCCTGATAGGTCTGGAACCTGAAGGGAGCAACTCATAGCGGAGCTGCGGAGTAAGACCCTTGCGGAACAGCTCTTGCTTGTCAGCATCATTGGTCACGTCCCTTGGGGCGTAACGAGAGAGATGGTTGAACTCACGACCATAAGTGCGGAGGTCCATCCGTCCCTGTTGCAAATCCAGGAACTCCCTCCTCTTCAATCCATGATCGGCTGGGGAATGTACTCCGCACGGAAGGCAGTGCGAAATCAGCCCAGTGAAGACATGGTTGGCTGGAAACAAGCCACATGGCTTTCCCACCAACAGCCAGCTGCACCAACCAAGAGGTAGGTGGCAAAGTTGACTTGCTCAGCCACTGGGACATGAAGCGCGGAGAACTTGCGCTCCAAGCACGAAGCCAATCATCAGCTTCCAGTGGCTCCTTAGCATCAGCAAAAGTGGGTGGCTGCGAGCGCAGGAACTCGGTGAGAGTGTTGCACTCGTTCCTCCGTGCATTCTGCTGCACCAACTGCTCAAGCAAGCGCTCATTGCGCCCACGGTTCTCCTCAATGGCCATCAAGACTTGAGCCATCGAGGGTGGTGGCGGCAGATCATCCTCATCATTGTGTGGTTACCGCGACCACCACGGCCTCCACGGCCTCCTCGAGCCATTCTGGAGATTTGACAATGACACGGTTAGTATCTTTCTCCGAATGGTCGAACAATAGCATTAGCGTCTACACAAGTACACAGACTAGGGACGATAATACTTTGCGAGAAGGAAAATCAACAAGATAGAACTTGGGTCAAAGATCAGCATCATGTGCTACTAGTGAGAGTTAAGAAATCACAACTTAACACACTCTAGTTGGCACAATCCGGGACCTTATGTTCAAGTCCTTGGGTTAAAACCCAAGAAGGATCAAAAGATTAGACTCGGTAGGACATCTGAGTTGATTTGGGATTGCAACGCAGCGGGAGCAACGTGACACATAACACTAAAGGTCAAACCCACCCACGTTTCTAATCATTTTGAAGTAACAGACGAGGAGTAAAACCTTTAAACTCAAATCGAGATAAGATTGCTCCGAGATTAGAGGGTAACCAGATAAGGAGTAAAAAGAATCCTAAGATGGTTTTCACAACTCATTTTTAGGTTAAAAATATTTTCACAAACACTAGACTCAACGTCGACCAGTAGAAGGGTTTCCTACAGGCAGTACTGCTCTGATACCAACTTGTGGCGCCCCGACCCGACTGCTATACAGTGATGCTGTGTGTCACCGGTTAAGCGATACAACCGGAGGTTACGGGTTTACCAATCCCCGGCCAAAACCTTTGGCAGGTGTTGCTCGGAATGGATCATCGGCAACACAACACCCCGATTGATGCCTTAACACAGGCACAACCCTCAATGCATAATAGAGAGATCAAGACTTGTGGAACAACTGGCACATCACAGACTCTACGACACAAAGCATAATAGTTCAACTCTTATAATAGAGAAAGATAGCAAATGACAACCAGAGGTCACAGACCCAACATTACAACAAGCGGAAGCGAATTAAGTTGTCTAACAACAAGATCCAGATAATGGCCTAAGAGGCCTACAAATAAACATCACAGCGCCAGCTGTCCGGATGTCCCAAGCTGCCACCTGGGAACCCCAGACTACTCGTCAACGTCCACAAAGAACCCACCTTCGAGGTCGGTGAAGTCCTCTCCTGAAAATAAGCAAACGACGTTGAGTTCGACGAACTCGCAAGATTAAGAGCTAATATATGCTCGATGATTGGCTTTCAATGTTTTATGGCTGTTTTGCATAAATCTGATTTTATTTATGAAAACATAACTCCATGGCATCGAATAATCAGAGTACTTTTCAAAAGGGGTAAGAAGTAACTCTTTCTTTCATCACCTTTCATCATCAACCATCATCAACATTGTACCTGTTCAACAAAGGCACCTCCCCGAACCACCCTCGAGGAAGCTCACCTTGCAATCTTGAAGTGGTACCTCTAGTACCCAGTTTTTAATCATTCCGTTAAAGTTATTCTATGATCTTACCTTCACTTCCCAAGTTCGTCCATAACCGCGGACACGGCTTTTTGAAAAGATTTAACCCTGCAGGGGTGTACAAATGTTTGCCACGCGTACCGTCCGGCCCATTACCTAGCTTTTAGCTCTCTTCCTTGGAGAGCCGGCTGGGTGGGAGCGGTGTCGACTTCTCCCCGTTAAGGACTAACCCAGGATCATCAGTGAGGACGGAGCAGTGATCCAACACACTGCCCCGTGGCCACTCATTTTCCTAAACACCACCATCCTCATCTCAGTTCATCCCACCATCATCACGCACGCGCAAATGGAAGCCCGAACTAGAGGACCCTTGCTAGCCCCGCCCGAGTTATTTAGTCTATGAGGGTTCCTGCAAATGCATAGGCCTCACGCATGGTTGCACGCTCAGTCTTGGTTCAAGAGGTATAGAACTCGCTCCTAGGCGGCGAGAACGAGACAAAACACCACAACCACAGTGGCCTCTCATCCCCACCTTTAAGCATTTTATTATCCATCACCACAATTTCTCCACCATCATTCCCATCTCATCACCTGTTTCCAACATCAACCATCTATCGTATATCTATGCAGTTAACTAAGCATGGCTAAGCATCAACCTAGCATAAGTAAGTATCTCAGGCCAACAATACAAACCTATGGTTAATAGGAGGGAAACAGAATAATGGCATCGGAAACTTAATGCAACTATAGGATACTCTAATCCAATAAATTGACATTTGGAATCGCATGCAATATTATAGTGGAGAAAAATAGTTGTGGAAAGTAGGATAAGACATGCTCAGAGGGGGGGGGGGGATTACGCTTGCCTTGATCGAGGTGCTGGTAGTACGGCTCTTCGGGGTATTGTGGAGTAACCCCGGCGGCTTGATCTATCGAAGCATAACAACGGAAGAACAATCAATCACCACACATGCTTTACAAGTGCAATGCGCAAACACATGTTGGCATGACATTTTTAATGCACTGAAATGCTAATAACTAGTTCTACCAATTTACACGGGGTGAAGAAAAATTATTATTCAACAAGGGAGAAACAAAGCTCCATATTCGTTTTAATGTTTTCCTGTGCTATAGATCATGTAAACATGCATGAGAATGATGCTACTGATTAATGCACATTTTTCGGAGCATTTGAATTTAAAGAACACATTTTTCTGGACTTTTTGGGTAAACACGGTAGTACCGGGACAGGCGTGGTAGTACCGGGCGTGCGGTAGTACCGGCTCCGGGGCGGTACTTCCTGATAAGATCGGCCGGGAGTCCAGTAGCTCCTGGGAGATACGGTAGTGGACGCGGTAGTGGACGCGGTACTACCGCGTCGACTCGAGGAACTTCGGCGACGGCGATTTCTACGGTGGCTCCAACGAATCCCGAGCTACGATTCGCGAGCGACGGAAAAGAGGGCATGGGGAGGCGCAGGAGCTCACCAGGAACTCGTGGGTAGCAACGGCGAAGTCGGAGACGGACCACGGCGGCGGAAATCGTTCGCGGCGCCCGCGGCGGTGGTCGGCAGAGGAACCGGACGGCGGCGACGATTCACGGCGTTACCGAGCGATTCCTTTGGCGGGGATGCGCAGCACGGCGAGGTGGACGTCGTGGTGGTGCTCGATTCGCCCGGAGCGGCCTCAGGCGACGGCGACGAGCACGGCGGCCTCGGCGACCATGGCGGCTCGGTGGGGAGAAGAAATGGGGAGCAGGTGAGCGAGATGGATAGGGAGAGGAGCGTGGACTCGTGGTGCTCGGTCTCCTCGCGGGTGCAGGCAGGGAGGAGGGGGACCCCCAGCGCGTGCGGCATGGCCACTGCGGCGGCATGGCGCCAGTGCTGCCTGGAGAGAGACGACCATTTCGCGAAAACCCCCTGGAGAAAACTTTGTTCATCACGAACGGGTCCTTCTCCCTTTTCTCTTTAATTAAAACCAGCAGCTTAGGGATTTTATTAGGGCACTAAACCATTTTAGAAAAATTTGAGAAAATTCCTGTGGCCTCCCATCAGCATGTAGAAGCACCACAAAATTTGGTGACCCAAAATAAAATAGTTTGGACCACTTTTGTTTATAGGGTTTGTTTAAGGCAATTTGTTAATTTCCAAAATGATATTCCTTTGGAATTTTTAAGCAAGTGCAAAATATCAATTTGGAACTCTTGGAACTTCCTTGACAAATATAATATGTCAAGTAATTTGGTGTTGCAACTTTGAGTGCTTTCATTGTTTTGAGATTGGTTAGCAAGTGTGGCATTTTGGTTTTCAATATTGTCCAGAACAATTATTGTGAGGTTTAGCAATTGCAATGGAGGCAATGATGCATGCATGGAATGCAAAAGTGAAAATTTAGTCCAACATTTGCATTACCAAAAGTGGGCTGTTACAGGTTGCGATCTAGGGTTTTGGGGAGGATGAGGTCTTAGGAGCGAACGTGCTCTGATACCATGAAAGTTTGGAAGGCTCGATGGCCTCCTCCACAGATCGTATTCATTATATATAGACAGATGTACAATGAGCAAACTTGGAGTGCAAGTTGCGGTGGTTACAAGATATGCACAAATCAATTAGATCTCTATCTATCCATTCTGACTTGATCGTCAAGGTTAGCTGCAGGTGCCGAACTGGTCCAGCCGGACCGGAGGTCTCTCTCCAACATCATGTCTCCATGCCCAATGTCTTCTCCGTCTCCGGTACGGCCAGCTCGCCGGTCGCCGGCGCGTTCACTTCCTCCTCTTGTCGTCGACGGGAACCCGGCCTTCGGTAGTCCGGTGACCTCACGATGGATTCAGGTCACCGTCGACTGACTGATCACACCCAAGTAATCTGTAATCAATCTCTTCCTTATGTTCAACTGGTCATAATGGTCAATGTCGTCACCTACACGTGCGTGCAATGCCTCACCTTGCCTTGTCCGGTCTGCGTTGCGGCCGTTTTTGTCCCCAGCCGTTGATCGATGATCGCGAGGCATGCGTGTTGCTGGAGTGTGCCGACGCAGACAAAAACGTCCGGCAGTGGGCGACAACGCTGACACGCAGGCTAGGCTGATCCTCGGCACTTAGGATGACTCCAACGGGGCGACGCATCGAGTCCGCGCGCATCCGTTCGTGTCCGCGAGGGCCAAAAACATGGCCCAACGGGGCGACGCAAACGGACCGCGGTCCGTTTTTTGGTCCGCCGCGACGCATCCCTGGCCCAAATTTGGGCCACCGATGCGTCGGCCCCGGACGCGAAACGGAGCTCTTTTGTGTCCTCCCCTAGTCCGCCCCTGGCCCGCAAATCAGACCATCCCCACCCCAATCTCCTCCTCCTCCGCCCCTCTCGCCGCCACCCGCCGTCGCACCCTCGATTTGGCACCGCAGGCCATTCCGGGGACGCCGTCACCGGAGCAGGTGCTTCCCCGCCGTCACCGGAGCAGGTGCTTCCCCACCATCACCAGTGAATCTTGCGGCCAGGAGCGTCCACAGCGCCCCGCGATAGACACGCCGCCCACAAGGTGTTCGGCCGTTCGCCCCGGCTACTCAGGTACGTCCCTCGGCCATGGATAGCTCGGATGAGTGGTTCTACAAGAACCACATCATGCAGCGCTCATCCTCGGACGATTCCTCCGACGATGATGACAGTGACGGCCTGGTTGCCACCCTCATCGTCAACGAGTACATAGAGAGGATGCGACCGGTGTTCCTTGGCTCCTTGCCGGGCCGTTCTCCTGCTCTTGACCGGAACCGGCGAGCTGGCCAAATCCAGCTGTATGGGGACTACTTTTGTCCCCACAAGCCCACATATCCTCCCAAGGTTTTCCGGCGCCGTTTCCGGATGAGGAGGTCCTTGTTCAACCGCATCCGGGTGGGCGTGATGCATTTTGATGACTACTTCATGTGCAAGCCCGATGCATGTGGTATGAGGGGCTTCTCGTCGTACCAGAAGTGCACCGCCGCCATTCGCATGCTTGCGTATGGGATTGCCGGCGATCTTGTGGACGAGTATGTGCGCATGAGCGAGTCCACGTGCCTGGAAGCCATGTACAAGTTCTGCGCGGCCGTGATGCAGGTGTTCGGGCCGGAGTACCTGCGGGAGCCCAATGCTGCCGACATGACTCGCCTCCTGGCAATCAACGAGTCAAGAGGCTTCCCTGGGATGCTCGGGAGCATAGACTGTATGCACTGGGAGTGGAGGAACTGCCCATTTGCTTGGCAGGGGCAGTACAAGGGCCATGTTGGGGCCTGCACGGTCATACTTGAGGCCGTGTCATCCCAGGACCTCTGGATTTGGCACTCGTTCTTTGGCATGGCCGGCTCGCACAATGACATCAATGTGCTCCAGCGGTCTCCGGTGTTCAATAGGCTCTCCAATGGCCTGGCACCCCAGGTGACCTTTGAGATCAATGGTAACCAATATGACAAGCCCTATTACCTTGCTGATGGGATCTACCCCACATGGACAACATTTGTCAAGACAATCTCCAATCCCAATGATGAGAAGAAGAAGAGGTTTGCCAAGGAGCAAGAGAGCGCAAGAAAGGATGTAGAGCGTGCATTCGGTGCTCTACAGTCCCGATGGGCTATTGTGCGCCATCCTGCTCGGACATGGGACAAGGACCAGCTGTGGGAGGTGATGACAGCGTTCGTGATCATGCACAACATGATCGTGGAGGACGAACGCGACGAGGGCTTGAATGATCAGGCATGGCAGTTCCGGGTGAGTTGGTTCAGCCCCAGGGACCGTCCACATTTGCTCAGTTACTCGACTTCCACCGTGACATTCGTGAGAAGGAGTCCCATGTTCGGCTCCAAAATGATTTGGTGGAGCATGTCTGGCAGCACTACGGTAACCAGGGTGATCAGGGGCAGTAGTTCCATTTGATGAACTACTTGTCTTATTTATTTGGTTTGTAATGCATGAAACAATTTATTATTTCTGAAACTGTTTGTTTGTGTTTGTTTGAACTATTTGGATTGTAATAATAAGTACTTGATGAACTATTCGGATTGCTTTTATGAATTGTATTATTTGTGCTATTTGAGCTTATTTTATTGTGCTTGATAATTGCTCGAGTATATATGGCCAAAAAAATGGTCAGAATGATCAAAAACTCTGGCCGTTTGTGGTCCACCTCCCCTATGTATCAATGAAAATGGCCCATATAGGGCCTGCTTACCTGGAAAAAAAACAGAGGGCGGACTCGATGCGTCGCCCCGTTGGGGCAGTGGCCGGAAAGGGGCGGACGTGGGCCGGACATGGGTCCTTTTGGCGACGCAAACGGACCAAACGCGGACCAAACGCGCGTCCGTTTGCGTCGCCCCGTTGGAGTCATCCTTACCGACTTACAGATCCACGACATTCACCATGAACGTGCCGTCCTCTTCCGCGCTGAGTTCCTCGTGGAATCGGCCTGCTCGTCGTCCTCAAATTCCTCATCTTTGGGTTCTTCTTCAAATCGCCGTTCTTGGAAACGATGCCTCCCTCCGCCGGTGATGCGACATGTCGATAGGAAGTCGCCGACGATGGGCGCGGCAACGCTGTTCACCTCTGCGCCGGTTTACTACAAGGAATCAAGGATGGATGTGAGAGCGTGTATTACGGATCTCTGATTTGCCGTGTTCGTGATTTGGTTTTTTAGTCGAAAGGCAAGAGCGGGAGCAAAAATTGCAGAAGGGTGAGATGGTCGGCCGCGTCCACTGATTCCGCTGTAAATTTCACGCCGCGCGCTGATTGTTCGCCTCAATTAATTGAGTGTGTAATTAATGCGAAAGAAAAAAAATAGAAGAATTCGACTGTAGATTTCACGCTGCGCTGATTGTTCGCCAAAATTAGTTAGTGTGTAATTAATGCGAAAGAAGAAAAAAAGGAAGAATAACCAGTGTGGGACGATTGAGAGTCGGACGAAGGGAGGTGGGCAGAATGTGGAACCAATATTTTCTTTTAGATATGATGATGATGAGAGATAGGAGAGACAATGTTAGGGCAATCGGTCCCTTGGTTAACTAGACGTGCAAGAATTTTGAAAGTAGTTATTGTTTGTTGCATTCCTTCTGTTGTATCTGTGTATCCTTATGTCTCAGCCATATGACTCTCAATTCATGCTCTAGCGCCTTATATGCAAAGCGCTGCCTATTTGCACTTCCACACTTGGTAGCTCCCTAAAATTTTCCATCTGGTTGCACGATTTCGAAACTCTTTGACCTACTGCATCATTGTATTTTTTTTGCTGAGGTACACATGCTTGGTCTTCGTCAGTATCCTGCTTGCACGATTTGGAAGTTCTTTGACCTACTGCATCATTGTATTTCCTCTAGCTGCTTGGTCTTCCTTATATAGTTTTATAGTTTGACACAATAGGAGTCAAAGCCTAGCAATAAGACTTCAACAGTGACATGTTACACAACCTTGTGTACACTACTCTATTTAGGGGAATATCTCAAGTATTCTTTAGTTATTTGTCTACAACCTCCAAAATTTCTAGGTCCAAATTCAAATGGTATATCGAGAAATAAGAAGGACAGTGTATTAATCATGTCATTTTTTGCTTTTATCCTTTTCTAACACTACGTGACAATATTCATGATAGATTTTTCTTTTTTGTTTGTCAATATTGTTTTCGAATTGGAGCTGAAATTTTGGAGGTTGTAGACACGTACCTTATGACAACATTTTTTTTCCGTAGAATTTATTGAAATATTTAATATGATTTCTGCCCATGTAAAACCATAGATTCCCCGGGAGAGGATCCTCTACAGTACTGTACGCTACAGTACACCAATGACAGGTGGGGTCGGGCCCGCATGGCAGCGGCAGTGACTGCACTGCACTTACTGCAGAGGATCCCAGCCCAGATTCCCCAGCCTTAGTTGCGAGGACATTGGGTCAAAAAAATTATTGTGTCTGGATGAAACTAGAGATGTGCCTAGAAGACTACGTGCAGATATCTGTTCTTGGTCTGTTATATCCGAGATTATATAGATTATATTTTTAGATTTGCTTAGTTGACTGATATAAGCAGCAACAATGTTAGCTTGTTCCTTTCATGACTTCGATGAAGCATGCTTTGCGATGCTCCGTGAAGTCGGCTGCGAATGCCTCGGTGGCTCGGTGTTGTAGTAACGCTGGATGAATTCATTTGCAGTTCTTTGCAGTTAGATCAGGATATAGTCAGTGTTTTGAATACTGGTATCCATAATCTTAGTAGTTCCGTATAGAATAGACAGTCGGAGTGTTCTCATTTTCGAAGGTCTTAAAAAATACATAATACTCCGTAGAAATATAGCCCGAGATTCTTTCAAAATGGTAAATCTTTGGACTAAAAATGTCCAATATTTCTTTTGATATGGATACATATCTGGGATTCCGTTCACAAATTATGTAATGCCACAAAGTAAAGGAGTAACTGTTATCCATCTTGGGTTTATGTTTAGATAGAATCACAAATAATTTAATGCCACAAAGTCCAACGATAAACTGTTGTGCATATCACCTGACACAAGTTTAGAGCAAATTCTTACTGCTGCGAGAAAAGATCACACATATATCAAGTCTCGGAGTACTAATTTTCGGTAGCAACCTGCGGACACACAGACACTCTGCTAGTGCAACCTAAACGGGCACTTGGACAAGGGGCGCGGTGGGTCAAAGTAATGTGCCTAAGGTTTTGACATAGATATTAAGCCGTCAGTATTTTGCACATGGTGGAATAATTTTCTACTGGAAATAATTGAGAGAAACCTATTAGTAACAAACTGAAAATTCCAGATTGATGGGTAAATTGTCTATAAATTGTAGTACACCTTATATTATGAATAAAAAATAAAAAATTATACACCTTATATCAAGAAACGGAGGAAGTATTATGGACTTGAGCCCTGGGTACACTATACAACTAAGGGCCTCTTTGATTCGTATGATTGGAAAAACCTAGGCACGGCAAAGTCGTAGCATTCCAATGTCATGCACGGTCTAATTACATAATATTTTGCATGCAAAACAGTTGTAAAAAAATTTTGGATTGAATGTGAGATTTCCTATATGAAGCAGTACACATGATTTTTTATGAAAATTTCTATAGTATCCAATCCTATAAACAAATAACCAAAATAGAGAAATTTCCTATAAGATTCAATCATCCATATTTTTTTGCAATTACTGAAAGGAATTCAAAGGAGCCTATAAGACAGAGAATTCCTATGTAATGCTCTCTGCGTCGCTTGATGGGAGAGTTGCCCACTCTCGAAGCAGAGTGGGCCCAGCTGAGCTCCCTTTTTTTGTTCCATAGTGTTCTTCCGCTTCTCTTAATTTTTCGTTTACGTTTCATTTCCTTATATTTTGTTTCATCATGTCTTTTATTTTTTCGTTTATTTAAAATAAAAACATAGGAAATGCTTATTTCTATGTGTAACGGGTGAATAATTTTTTCAAGTAATTATTTTAAACTATGTGAATAGTTTTGAAACATGTCAACAATTATTTTGATCTTAGCGAACATATTTTCGAATCTGTGAACAAATAATTATGCATTGCACAAATACTTTTTTGAACGTGTGAAACATATTTTGAATCCTTTAAATTTAATAAACATTTTAACGGTTAGTATGTGAACATTTTTCTTCTGTCGACGAATATTTTTGAAACTCATGAATAATTTATTTGAATAGTTAAATATATTTGCGTAAAACATTTAAATCTATGAAAATTCCAAACTTACTAAAACAATCGTGACAATATATATTTATTTTCGAGATTCGTAAAATGAAAATGGTAAGAAATTTAGAAATGAAAAAGAAAAACAGAAAAATAAAAAACACTGACCTCATGTTGGGCCGGCCCAGAAAGAACCACGGCGTGGGCATCGCGGCGTTGTTGAGGCTGGCCGCGTCGTTCATAGGAGAGACACGAACCCCTTTCAAGTTAGGGATCCAGAGGAATGGCCAGTGAGCTGCTGGCGGCGGCGCCGCCGAAACCTCCGCCGATCATGTCCACGACCACTACAACCACCACCACTGTCGCCGCCAACGGCACCACCACAGCCATCACCACCACAATCTCCGCCGCCACCAATGACATCACAACAACCACCACCGTCTCCACCGCCGCCAACGGCACCACTACCACAACAACCACCGCCGCCGCCGCCAACGGCACCACTACCACAACAACCACCACCACCTCCAACGCCATCGCTAACGCCGCCACCACATCCGCCACCGCCACCGCTACCGCTACGTCGAGCGATACCACTATATTCTCTCTCAGTGAAGACGACCTTTGCGAGATCTTCCTCCGCCTGCCGGACCTCCCGGCTCTCGTCCGCGCCGCGTTCACCTGCCGTTCATGGCTCGGCGCCGTCCGCTCCTCCCCTGCCTTCCGCCGCATGTTTCGCGTTCTCCACCCGTCGCCCCTCGTCGGCCTCTTCCTCGAATTGAGCGGCAGGACCAACCCGTACTTCGTCCCCGTGCGCTCCTCTGATTCCGATGTCACTGCCGCCCTTCGCCGCGGGGACTTCTTCCTCACTTCCCTCCCACCCGCCTTCTTTGGTTGGACTGTCACCGACTGCCGCGACGGTTACATCCTCCTGTGGAACAAGTGTGATAGCCTCGCTACCCTGAACCCCATGACCTGGGCCGTGGACATCCTCACGTTGCCGGACGGTATCGCGGATGGGAGCCAACAGAATTTCGCTATACTTGGTGTCCACCTGCAGTTCACCGATGAGAACCCCTCGTTGTTCCGGGTGATCTGTGCCTGCGCGGATCAGTGTAGGGTTCGTGCCGCCATCTTCTCGTCGGAGACATGGGATTGGGTCATCCAGCCGTGGGTTTACATCGGTGGAGACAACAGCCTAAAGTACAATGCTGGTTCACTGGTGGATGGTTCCATTTACTGGCCTTATCATGGCGAAGAACGCGTGATTAGGATCAATACCAACACCTTGGATACTACCACTGTAGATCTACCCGGGCCAGTGGAGGAGGTGAATGGGCTCAATTTCAAGGCTGGGGATACTAAGGACGGTGAGCTTTGCATTGTCTATCAATCTGGATTACTCCTCCATGTTTGGATCCGTGGTATGGATAGTGATGGAACTGAGATATGGGTGCCGCAGAACGAAGTTTCTCTTAGTGCAGAAATTGGTCGGATCACTCAGAACATGCATGGCTCTATCAAAATTGTGCAAGTTAGATCTGGATATGTGTACTTGTCCATGACTCGCATGACCCTTGCTGGTATACTGCATAGCTCGTTCTTCTCCCTGTCCTTGGAGAGCTCAAAGCTTGAGTTACTGGTTCAGGGGCAATTTGATGATTACTCTGTCTATCCTTATATAATGACCTGGCCTCCTTCTTTGATTGCTCATGATGGCACCATTGGAGATGATGCTGAAGGCTCTCACTGAATCAAGTCTGCAGTTTGTCATTTGCATACAAGGAAATGAATGGAAAATTCTCGGTATGAGTTAACCTTTAGCAGATACTTTGTTCATGCAAAAGAATATATGTCTGGCATTGAAAACTGGAAGATGATTCCTTGTATCTTAAGTACTGCTTTGTCCCATGTAAACCGTTGTTTTGTATCTTAAGTACTGCTGGAGCTAATGAAATTTATGTGAGAATGGATTTTCAACTGCTGTGTACTTTTTATGAAATGCTGCTATGTTGCGTTAGCTGCTAGTCCCCATTAACCAATTTGTGCTTACTATGAAATGCTGCTATGTTACGTTGCATTAGCTGCTAGTCTCTTTGTGTTCGTCATTTATTGAGCGACAAACCAGGACACAGCTAGTTTTGGAAAAGTATTCATAATAAGTTTGGAATAAAATGAACTCTGTAACATGAATCTACAATTCTAATGAGATTTCCCTTGTACACATATTTACCGTATTACCAGCAAGACCTCTTTGTGTTCGTCATTTATTGAGTGACAAACCAGGACGCAGCTAGTTCTGGAAAAGTATTCATAATAAGTTTGGAATATAATGAACTCTGTAACATGCATCTACGATTCTAATGAGATTTCCCTTGTACACATATTTACCGTATTACCAGCAAGACCTGTGGATAGTTAACATTCATAGCAATATTCTTGTTTTCCATTTTTTACTGCATGATCTCTTCAATTTTGAGAATCGAGTGTTTCCTTTTCCCATTTTACTGCACAATCTCTTAATTTTTTGGGGTCCTTTTTTTCATGCTTTGTTGTGTGTTGTTGCATGCACAGCTAAAAATTAATATAAATCGGCTTTCATTTTTTATATGTTTCCCACCTAACTTCTATAATGGCTTGGCGATGACTTGCTATAATTGTATTTCAGTTCATTGTTAGGCGGTCGGTCCCTTGGTTGACTAGACATGCAAGAGTTTTGAAAGTAGTTATTGTTTGTTGCATTCCCTTCTACTGTATTCCTTATTTTCAGCCATGTGACCCTCAATTCATTCTCTAGCACCTCATATGCAAAGCGCTGTGTATTTGCATTTTCACACTTGCCAGCTCCCCTAGAATTCACCCATCTGCTGCTGTGGTGGAAATTCTTTGATCAACTGTATCATTCTATTTCCTGTAGCCAAGGTATGTATGCTTAGTCTTCATCCGCATCCAACTTGATAGTTTGATACAGTGGGAGGAGCCAAAGCCTAGCAATAAGACTCCAACAGTTTCATGTTACTCTCAACCGCACCTGCAATGGATCAGTTTTGTCGGGGGGCTACCCCGGGTAGGGTCATGGTAAGGTATTAAGTGTGACCAAATGTAATCCGAGTATGGAAGTAACCGAGGTATACAGTTCCGGAGTGACTGATATGTGCAAAGTGATATTGTTGGTCCGACATGTTGGGGCCGACATACCTGAACCGACATAACCACACCGACATGTATATGTCGGTAAAACCGAGTTGTTCTTATATGCAGGTGAGGACTCTGCACCAAGGCTAGGAATCCGGCATATCCTTGCCGGGTTAACCAAGAAGAGTATCCGGCATAGCCATGCCGGGTTAGAGTCAAGGGGAGCCCGACACATCCGTGCCGGGATAACCGAGGCAAGGAGCCTTATGTCGGGCGGGAGTCAATGCTCCTGTCACTTCCCGTCTGACACGGAGCGTCTGGCACGAGTTTGGCAGAGGCGTGCTGCGGGTTCTACGGGACAGCACGCATCTGACCGCTGACTCCGGGATAACCGGGGGGAAAGGCTACGAGGTAGCACGGCCAGGCCACGTCTGGTCTCTGTCAGAGGGGACACCCTAGCTCTACCGTTGGCTGCAGGTGATGGGCAGGCCACGTCTTGTCCCTGACAGGAGTGCCATGATGACTCCTCAGTGGCATGGCAGCAGTGTACCTCGAGGGGCATAACCGTAACTCGGTTGGCCTATATAGAGGGCATCTCCCCCTCCTGCGTGAGGGACGATGCCCTGAGTTTCATTTTCCCCCCAGCTTCATCTTCTTCCTTGAGAGCTTCACCTCTTCACCATTGTTGGATCATACAGCTCGAGGAGCATCTTGTACTTGTGATACACTGAGATATACAGAGAGAGGCAGGTAGGAGTAGGGGTTTTACCTCCATACGAGGGCCCCGAACCTGGGTAGATCGGTGTGTTCTTGGATCTGTGTGTGCTTCATCGCGTGCTCCTTAGCGCGCAAACCCTCCCCGGATCCCCCAGCGTCCAAGCGAGCCCCAACTTAGCCATACCTATGGCATCTGCCGTGATACCACCACGACAAGTTTCTGGCAAGAGAGTTTATCAGTAGTAAAAGAAATTTGATTTTAGAAAGAATTTCAATAGTATGAACCTAATTTCTTGTGTTTCTTCCTTTCCTGCATTCCAAAGAGCTATTGTAATATTTCCATGTGTTATTACATATGCATTCTTTTTTCTTACTTTGCATTCCTACGGTCCAAACATGGCCTATATGTCTTAAAAAAGCGAATGGTGATATACAAAGTATTGCTTTCGGATTAACTTACCACCTGACCAAAAACAAACGTGATATATTAGTGTTATCCTTATTTCTACTTTGAATGCATGTGTAGGTAGATCCTTCTGTACGTTAGCCACATGCAGGATTTGTTTGAAGCTGCCGAATCAGCCAATGATCTCAATGCTATTGCTGCTGTATTAGCAAGATATCCATATCACCCAGACTTGTTAAATATGCTGATCTGTTCAAATATTTTGGAGAACATCAATCATCAGCGGACGCAGTTGAGAAGCGTCTGTTTGCAGTGGACTGTGCTTGCATCCATTATTTGGTCTGTGTCACCTATACTCGAGAGTAAGATGTTTAGTTTTGAATTCTATTCCAGTTCATTGCATATTAATGTAATAATATATGTCATGGATATTTGTTCTTTGCTCCTCATGCTCTGATGTTGAAATGCTATGCATATAGGTTATTTGAGATGGACAGTGGAAAGAGTTGGGTGCCTTCTGATCTTCAACTCCACGATAAGCTTCGAGGAAATGGCAATGCCTCGGCTTCGTGCAATGCTTGTTTGGTGCCTAAATGTAGAAGTAGCATGAAAATAGGCTTAATTTAGCCAATTTCATGCATCGTTTATCTTTCTTCAGTTTGTTTGTGGTCACCGCTTCAGTATTCAGACTCAAATGAACAAAGCTTAGACCAAATCCATGCCAGTATTCAGACTCAAATGAACAAAGCTTACACCAAATCCATGCCATGTCGTCCCTGTAGTTATGCAAATTTGCACTGTAGTGAAGCCTTGGACTTCGGTTACTATATCTCTAAGGCATATTTTTTGCAGTGGACTTTGGTTGCCATATGAATTAGTTGTGGTTTAGTGTCCTCTCGTCATTGGGGAATTTGTAATTATACGTCAATGTGGGGATATCACTTATCGGAAACTTATCGGCCGACCCAAAATAAGAAGTAATTGGCCGGTTTATCAGCATATCGGCTTATCGGCGAATCTATTGGCCGATTTATCTTATCTGTTAGACACCGAAAAAAATAAATTGGCCGATTTATCAAAATATCAGAAAATATGTTGAACGACAAGTTAAGTTCTCTTCTTTTATTTTAACTAAAATAGCTTTAGTTAAGAAATGTGTTGTCTGATTCTTTGCTTAACTTGGAGCTAATTATTTCGCGAGGATCCATAATAGCTTGGTGCTTATCATAAATGGCTTTTGCTTCATTTGGTCACTATAAACAAAAGTTTGCCTTTCTAAAACCAAAATTTGCATTGTTTGGGTGTAACCAAGGATGCTAAGCCACTTATATACTCATGATATATCGACAAGAAAAACTCGTCATCTTCAAATCGTAACAAACATGTGAAACGACTCCGAACATCCTACTCTTCATTTGAAAACACTTTCAAAACCAAAGTCCGGCATAGGAGAGGTGTAAGGCAACCCGATTGTTCATGACCGTGCATATGATTATTCGAATAGTTTGACACACAACAGAGGTTGTGCACTTTACGGACGCGCCCATCCGATACTTTCACCTTGACCAACTCGTCTCGAAAAACAAGAGGTGAGCGATGTAAGCAAGCAATTATAACCTTTCGCTTGTCTGCCCTAGTACATGATCCCACACTATGATTATGTTGCTGTCACCCGTATGTCAACCTACTGACCACCTAATGTGTGAGGACTCACAGTTGTGCCCGAGCATACATAATAGGGCGACATTCCTAAGAATACAAAAGGTCCAGTTCGAGAGCATATTGATGACTATTATAAACACAGAAAACCTACATCATTAAGGTATCTCATATTACAAACCTTATGCCGGTATGATGTTCACAATCAAACCATCCACATGTGTGACCGAAGGTAGAGCCCCATCCCATATTGGGGAAAACATGGTTGCACATGTATGGTTTGTATATATGGGGGGTGGGGGGGGGGGGGGGGGGGGGGAGCTTCACACGATGTCCTTTCGAAAATTTCTTCGTACTCCACATCCTCCATCTTTTTTATAAAACTTACTTTCAGCAACTTCTTGAATGAGACACACCTAAGGTTATCTAAACCTATTGGACTCACAATATTGCCCATGTTTTCTTTTTCACATTTACATGGTGAAAGAACATTTTGTATCCCTTAGTTTTTGTGTGTTAGTTAACAACACATGTGATAGTTTAATCTGGTGTTAAGTAAATGCAGGTTATAATGTGTACAACACTTGTGCATCAACACCAAAAGAGAAAAGAAGAATCTGGAGCTTTCCAGGCCGGAGTATCGGTCCCCAGGACCGGAGACTCCGGACTCAGAGGATTCTGGCCAAAGCGCTGAAAGGTGGTTCAGCCCCTGGTCCAGGCCGGAGTTTCCGGCCCCAGGGGCCGGAGTTTCCGCCCAAGGCCGGAGTTTCCGGCCTCAGGGACCGGAGTCTCTGCCTAGCTTCAACTCGCCTGAAAGTGGTACACCCCCTGGTGGGGGCCGGAATATCCGCCCCAGACCGGAGTCTCGTTCACTTGGACCGGAGTCTCCGGTGTGAAGCTGTCTGCAACGGCTAGAATTTCTGGGAGGGGTATTTATACCCCTCCACCTACCTCTAGCCAGCCAGCTCGCCCAGAATTGAAGACACCATTATTGCAAGCTCAAGAATCACTAGATCTCCCAATCCCTCCACCCAAACTCGTTGATCTTTGGAGGATTGAAGGAGAAGGCCCCGATCTACATCTTCACCAAGCCGTTCTTCATTTCCCCCTCATTCACTTGAGGGACCATTTGCTAGGGTTTCCACTAGGAAAACCTAGCCCATTGTTGTACTTACTTGATTGTCTTTGTGACAGATTGTAGCTGTTTGGGAGCCCCCAATCCATTGTGGGTTGTGCCCCAAATCGTTGTTGTAAAGGCTCCGGACTCCGCCTTGAAGGTTTCCGATAGTTGAAGTGAACCAATCCTTTGTGGTTCGGTTCACCGGAGAAGAGGGTGAAGCTTTGTGGCTGTTGAACCATTGTGTTGGTTCACACCTCTCCAACGAGACGTACTCCCCTAAAAAGGAGGAACTCGGGAATACATCCGTGTCTCCACGTGCTTTCACTTCGGTTACCTCTATCCTTGTTTACCGCCTTTATTTATATATCGTGCTTAGTTGCTAGCTTGTCATATAGGTAAATTCGCCATAGTTGCATATCTAGAGAATTTACCTTTTGTGTCAAGCCTAAATTGAAAAAGAACTAAAATTTGGAGTAGCACCTATTCACCCCCCCTCTAGGTGTCATACCGATCCTTTCAATTGGTATCAGAGCCTAGGCTCTCTTGTTGGGCTTAACCGCCTAAGAGAAGTATGACACAAAGTGAGGATGAGGCCGATCGTGCCAAGGCTAATGAGGCTCTTGAAAAGGCCAAAGCCACCACGGCATCCATGGCCGATATCAAAGCGTTGGAAACAACATTGACATCGTCCATGAATGTCAAGTTTGATGAATTCCGTGACATGTTCATGAAATTCGCAAATGGCAAGCTTTTGGAAATCATCCCACTAGAGGGTGTCTCTAACTCCAATGAGGGTGATTCCGAGGAGGATAAAGAGAAAAAGAAAAAGGGGGTTGAAACCACCTCCGGAACCAAACCACCTCCTCCATCTCCTATCTTGCATGTAGATGGGAAGGAAGAGTACCATGCCGTTCCGGGTTGGTACTCTCCCGACCCACCTATCACCACCCGCATAAACCCTTTAGGTCCTCCACCTAAGCTTAATGCATTAGCTTTTGCTAGTTGGCAACGCTCAATGAAATCTCATATCAATAGTGCCTCTATCGAGCTTTGGAGGATCATTGAAGATGGATACAAGGTCGTGGATCCAAGCAATGTGACAAGAAGAGAGTTTGCCAAAAAGCAACTCAATGCCTCCGCTCTCCACATGATTGAACTCTCATTGAGTGAAAGTGACAAGCATCATGTTCTTCACGCCACCACCGCCAAAGAAGCTTGGAATGGTCTTGAGGTTGCATTCCTTGGAAATGATAGCATGAAGAGAAATAGATATGATTCCTTGAGCAATGATGTCGAAGGCTTCTACATGTTTGATAATGAGAATCATGAAGAGATGTATGGAAGACTCAAAACTCTTGCCAAGGCCTTCTATGATGTAGGGGCAACCTATGTGTATGGTGCTTGGGTCAAGAGGAAGTATGTGAATGCTCTCTTGCCTTCGAGCCCATTGAGTTGAAGTCTATTCAAGGAAGACACAACTATATTCAAATGTCATCCAATGAAGTTATGCAAGAAGTGCAAGCCTCCAAGGTTGCCACCAAGAATGCCGAAGATAACCGTGCTAGGGCCATGGGAATGAAACAAGGTCCCTCACTTGCTTTGAAGGCCAAGGTGGTATGTCTAGATGAAAATGATGAGGTTGAAGCTTGCCCAAGCAACATTGCTCCCAATGAGCTTGAACAAGCTCTCAATGGTCACATAGCTCTCGCCACAAGAGTGTTTTGGAATGACCCGGCAAGCGCTAAAGCTCGAGTTGATCGCGAGAACAATTCAAGTGGGAAGAAAGAGCTTGCTTCAAGGACAAAGACTTGCTACAATTGTCACGACAAGAATCACTACATAAGAGAGAGTCCTTATGAGAACCGAGAGCAAAATGGTGGGAAGCTTGTCCCAAAGGACCACTCAAGGTTGATTCAAAAGAAGCCCGCAAACAAAGAAAGCCTTTCTTCAAGAAGGCACCAAGGATAGTGTTGGTGGCACATGAGGTAGCCGCATTGGCTATTGTATCAACTTCATCATCTTCTCTCTTTGAATCCCCCAATGAAAACTTCTCCACCAACAACGCTCGTTGCCTCATGGCTCATGTTACCGAGGTATCATCTTCTACTCCCAAGACTATGCATGAAATGAATGATCAATCTAGTCTTGTGATTAAGAAGGAACTTGTTGCCTTCGATACCTTCATGACTAACTTGCAAGGTGAAACTAAGGAACATGTTGAGTCTCTCATGAGACAACAATGTGCGGCCGAAGAACTTCAAGAAAAGAGTAAGATTGAGAGAGAGGATTCTCTCACCATTGCTTCCTTGAATGCTTCCATAGCATCCTTGAATGCCTCTCTTGATGAAGAGAGTGAAGAAAGAAGTACTCTTGAGGAAAGACTTGATTCTCTTGATGCTAAAAATGATGATATCATTAATAAAATCATTAAGGATAGAGATCATGTCTTTGCTAAATATAAAGTGATTAAAAAGGAGAAAGTTGAACTTGGGGTTGCTAATGCTAGACTTCTTGAGGATATGGAGAAGCTTGACAAGGCTCACAAAGCATTGGAAACGATTCACTCCCTTCTAGTCAAGTCTCATGAGCAACTTCAAACTCAACTTTCTAAATCTAGTTCAACTAGCATATCTATTCTTCCTCGTGTTCATGAAAATGCTATTGAAGAAAATGCTAGGTTGAAGGTGGATCTTGCCAAGGCCACTAGTGCCAAGACCTCTATTCCCAAAGGTAAAGATAAAGGTATTGCTTATTTGTTTGAGCAAAAACCACACAAAGGGAAGGAGGGTCTTGGTTATGTAGCCAAGGCAAAGAAGAAAGTGAGCAACAACAAGAAGATCAAGACCAAGCCCGCACAAGCCAAGACTTCCATTGCGGGTGGTAATGCCACTAGGGGCAAGACCACTCGTAGTGACTTTGCGGGGCATAACAATCCCAACTACATTCTTTATGTTGACTATTATGGTGATGTTTATGCAAAATATGGTGGTCCTTATGATGGTTACATTGATTACTCTATTTGGGTTCCTAAGACCCTTGTTGCTAACCAAAAGGGACCCATTGTGAAATGGGTACCTAAATCCAAGAAATGATCTCTTGTAGGACTATGCTTCCGGTGGGTCTAAATGGGTGGTTGATAGTGGATGCACTAGTCATATGACCGGAAGCAAGGAGATTATGACGGAGTTGAGACCAAATCTAAATCACTCAACCGTCTCTTATGGTGACAAGTCAAAAGTCGAGGTAAAGAGTCTTGGCAAGGTGGTAGTTGCAAGGGATATCACCCTTGTAAATGTCATGCTTGTTGAGTCTCTAGGTTACAATCTTATGTCCGTTCGTGCTCTCAATAAGATGAACTTTGATGTCCATTTTACTATTGATATGGTGGTACTCTTGAGGAGCAAGACTCTAAAGGTCATGTTCGTTGGGTATGTTGAAAATGAGTTGTTTGTGGTGGACTTTTCGGGGTCTACCAACACTCAAGCAATATGCTTATTCGGAAAGGCCGACGTGGGGTGGTTGTGGCATCGCCGCTTGTCCCATGTCAATATGAGAACTTTGCAAAGTCTTCACAAGGGTGGCCACATTCTTGGACTAAAAGAGAATGTTTCTTTTTCTAGAGATCGTCTTTGTAGGGCTTGTGTTGAAGGAAAGATGCATGATTCTCCCACCCAAGCAACACCATCATCTCATCAAAGAGGATATTGGAACTTCTTCATGTTGATCTCTTTGGTGCCGTACCGCAACCGAGTCTTGGTGGGAAGAAGTATTGTTTGGTGATTGTTGATGACTATTCAAGATTTACTTGGGTTTTCTTCTTCAAGACGAGGATGAAACTCAACAAACCGTCATCGACTTCTCCAATGAAGTTCAACGTCAACACAATATTCCCATATTGGCCATTAGAAGTGACAATGGCTCCGAGTTCAAGAACTACACCTTTAATGAGTTTCTTAGTGAAGAGGGAATTCGTCATCAATATTCTGCTGCGTATACCCCTCAACAAAACGGTGTAGCCGAGAGAAAGAACCGGACTCTTATGGATATGGTTAGGTCCATGTTGGCGGAGTTTAAGTCTCCACTCTTCTTGTGGGCCGAAGCCATCTCCACGGCGTGTCACTCCTCTAACCGGTTATTCTTTCGCAAAGGAAAGAAGGAAACTCCATATGAAATGCTTACCGGCAACAAGCCCAATGTCTCCTACTACCGATGTTTGGTTGTAAGTGTTTCTACAAAATCAAAGGTGTTCATTTATCTAAATTTGAAGCTAAAGCTTTAGAGGGTGTTCTTGTTGGGTACGGTGCGAACTCTCACACTTATAGAGTCTACGACAAATCCTTAGGGAGAGTTGTGGAATCTTGTAGTGTGAGGTTCGATGAGAATGACGGCTCCCAAGTGGCGCAATTTCATGTTTGTGATGTAGATAATGAGGAACCTCAAGATGCCATAAGAAGAATGGGGTTGGTTTCTATCGCCCCATCGAACTTCATCATGAGCCTCCTCAAGCAAGTCCAAGCTCCACTCAAGTGGAGACTCCATCATCACAAGTTGAAGCGGCACCTTCTATGGAAGCAAATGATGCACCTACCCAAGAACAAGTTCAAGACCCTCCTCAAGTTGACCAAGAGGCTATACAAGAACCAAGTACTCCTATTGTCAACACTAGCCAAGGTCAAGACCAAGATCAACCATCTACTTCTATTGTTGAAGATGTGCATCAAGATGATCAAGGTCATTAAGACGGTCAAGACGGGGACTCAAATGATCAAGATGATCAAGCGATAATTCCTCTCAACAATGAGGATATCGAAACCCGTCGTCTAGCAAGATTGGTGAAGAACTTGAAAAGGAAACAACATTTCTTTGAAGCTATTATTGGTGACGCAAAGAGCAAGGTCACCACAAGAGGTCAATTGGCAAGCTTTAGTGAACATCATGCTCATATCTCTATAGTGGAACCAAAGAAAGTCTTTGAAGCTCTTGAAGATCCGGATTGGTTGGAAGCCATGCATGAAGAGCTCAACAACTTCAAGCGCAACAAAGTGTGGAATCTCGTTGAGAAGCCAAAAGATTGCCGCAATGTTATAGGCACTAAGTGGATATTCAAGAACAAGCAAGATGAGCATGGAATGGTTGTGAGGAACAAGGCAAGATTGGTAGCTCAAGGGTACTCTCAAGTTGAAGGCATTGATTTTGGAGAGACCTATGCTCCCGTGGCTCCTTGAGTCCATCTGTATCCTTCTTGCATATGCATCACATCACAATTTCAAATTGCAACAAATGGATGTGAAAAGTGACTTTCTTAATGGTCCTTTAAAGGAGTTGGTATATGTTAAGCAACCTCCGGGATTTGAGGATCCACACTTTCCAAACCATGTCTACAAGCTTGATAAGGCGCTCTATGGTCTCAAACAAGCACCTCGTGCTTGGTATGAGCACCTAAGAGAGCTATTGCTAGACCGTGCCTTTGAAGTGGGGCAAATCGATCCCACTCTTTTTACCAAGAGGGTTAAAGGGGAGCTTTTCATATGCCAACTTTATGTTGATGATATCATTTTTGGCTCATATAACAAAGCTTTTAATGATGAATTTTCAAAGCTTATGACCGATAGGTTCGAGATGTCCATGATGGGAGAGTTGAAGTTCTTCCTTGGTTTTGAGATCAAGCAATTGAGTGGAGGGACTTTCATCTCTCAAGCCAAATATATCCAAGACATGCTCAAGAGGTTCAAGATGCAAGATGCTAAAGAGAAGAGGTTTCCTATGGACACCAAGTGTCATCTTGAACTTAGTCCCAAGGGTAAAATGTTGATCAAAAACTCTATCTCTCTATGATTGGTTCTTTGCTTTATCTTTGTGCATCTAGACTCGATATTGTGTTGGGTGTAGGAGTGTGTGCAAGGTACCAAGCGGCTCCTAAAGAAAGCCACTTAACTGCGGTAAATCGAATCTTCCGATATTTGGTTCATACCCCAAGGTTTGGTTTGTGGTATCCTAAAGGCTCAACATTCTCTCTTGCCGGCTACACGGATTCGGATTGGGCCGGTTCCAAGGATGATAGGAAATCAACTTCCGGGGCATGCCAATTCCTTGGTAGGTCCTTGGTGAGTTGGTCTTCTAAGAAGCAAAATTGCGTATCTCTCTCCACCACCGAAGCCGAGTATGTGGCGGCCGCTAGTTGTTGCACTCAATTGTTATGGATGAGGCAAACTTTAAAGGAATATGGTGTCCATTGTGACAAAGTGCCTCTTTTATGTGACAATGAAAGTGCTATCAAGATTGGTCACAACCCGGTGGAGCACTCAAGAACGAAGCATATTGAGATTCGTTATCATTTCATTCGTGATCACATCAACCAGGGTGTGATGGCCCTTGAAGAGGTTGATCTACGGCTCCAGAAAACAGTTGATGTCTTGGTGCGTAGTTACCTGCGTCAAAAGTGAATGGGTTAGGTTGAGACTCCAAGTGTAGAGTGTGTAGTAAGTGGAAGACGTGTTTTCCCCACGAGGGTGACTCGAGGGTTTAATATCGAACTCTCGGGGAATCAATAGTGAAAGATTTATCTTCCTATCCTTCTTTTTGGTTACCTACAAAACAAGTTTAAATGTTTTGGTCCTCAACCTCACCTGTGGTTGTCAAGCACAAGGTGTATGAATGATATCAAGATAATTATGCAATGCAAACAAGAAATAAATATGCAATGGTGGTGAATAAATGTGCAAGGATGATGATAACAATGATGAATGATATTTTTGGGTTTTTTATGATGAATGCAAGATGAAAGAGTGTTTTTGTATTTTCGGATTTAATAATGGCAGAAAATGGAAAAGTGGTAAAAGTTGTTGGAAAGGTGTTTCTTATGATTAAAAATGGACCGGGGTTCATGGTTTCACAAATGCACTCTCTCTTTAATAAAGTGGTAGACAATGGAACATAGGAGTTGACATATGAGATTGCAACACAAAGTTTGATGACAAGTTACTAATTATATGGGCATCACGTCCTAACATAGAGATCTTTTGGTTATTAATCTCACTTATACTCCACCAAGATGCGAACTAAATCATAACACCTTAGTAATTAAGATAACTCAGAGTATAGCTTTAAGTATCATGACATGAAGTTAAAATAAGAACATGTTAGATCTAGTCACGGAGAAGTGGCAAATCACCCACAACCCTTGTAGCATGGTATTTTTGTTTATCCCTAGTGAGGCAACAAAGTAAGGTAAACACCCAAGTGGATCGCGATATTACAGTTGTCAACTTACCGCACTCACCACCCCCCGTTACTCCAACTAATGCACACATCACCCCACACACGCTCTCATAAACATGCTTGATCATAACAAATAGATAAGAACGGAGTACATAATATGCATCTATATTCATAACTAAAACAAACATTGCAATCTCAAACATATATTAACTCATAAAAAGATCCACCACATAGGTATTACAATGATGACCGTAATCATGTTCAGCAGCTCATACGGTACTAATTAGTGAAGCTCAAAGAGAGGAGAGATACATAAGTTATTTCCACAAACCCATAGTCCAGAGGTGGACTACTCCCTCTTCATCATGGAGACGGTGGAGATGTCGATGGAGAAGATGGAGACCACGCCGGCAGCGCCCCGCCGTAGTTTTCCCCCTCCAATCTGCAGCTCCAGATCTCTCTTTTGGTGTTTCTGTGTTTCGGTGGCGCTCCTTCCAGAGAACGACGGGAGGCTTTTTTATAGGTGTTTTTAGGTCAAGACGATGTCGGTGGAGAAAAGATCGACGGCAGCGGAGCCACGGGGGCCAAAAGAGTGGGCCCCACGTGGCCAGGTACAGAGGCCGCGTGGGCCACCCTCTTTTGGGCTTCCGGCCTCCGTTTGCTTGCTTCCTTCGCCCCCAAGTCTTCTTCCTTCCAAAATATTGACGCTCGTAATTTTCCAGGTCATTTGGACGTCGTTTGGGTCCCTGAAACTTAAAAGGAAAAAATAGGGTTTTCTGCCTGCGCAGGGTTAATTCCATAAAAATAGGGAATACATATTTTATTGCCTAAAATCATTATATAACAGTGATATAACCCTTATATGATGCAAATATGATTGGAATATAAGTAATATAGTGCAAAGTTCATGTATGCATTTTACATGCATCAACATCCCCAAGCTTAACCAATACTCGTCTAACTTCCAAACTCTTCTACTTAAGTTAATGATTGCAATGTGGAATCCTTGGTGTCAAGCTCTCATTACCCCTATCATAGCATCTTGAATGATTAAAGTTTAATGTGAAAGCAAATATGAGTAGTGTGCTTGACAAAGTAAAGGTTAGGTGTCTCATGCCCCTTGAATACAAGTACCTACACCATGAGTTACTCAACTTGGGAAACAAAGCAAGTTCAAGTTTTATATCATTGTAAGTAATAATAGTATCATGAAGAGCGTCAACTGGGGTACCTCTTGTCCCAGGATATGGAACAAGCCCATATCAGAATGACAAGACAAACAAACAAGATGAACAACCTCAACACCCTTTTTATTTACCATTGGAATAGCATCTTATTATAAGGTGTATCACAGACGGTTCACCATAGCATGTAAGTAAATTTCCACCATGAATGATGCATGGCTTAGATTAGCGGCCCAGGCGTCTCTCTAACCATTTATACAAACTCATTTAAACTACTTCATTTCCACCTCATTTCACCATGATAGGCATCCATAAACAAAAGTACATGATATCAACTAAATGAAGTGAAGGAGCATGTTGAAAGCTTTGCATGTGACAGCACATATGGGCTAACTCCCAACCTCGGACATTTATCAAGCCACTAACATCATAATCTTAATCACAATGGTTCATGTTTTATTTATGCAATAAAAGTAAAGTGTGCATCAAGTTCGTGAGAGCTATATAACCAACTTTTCCCATAACAATCAATAACATAAACATTTTCATTCAGAGGTATAGATAACACAAATATCATGATAAACATACTCGGAATAGCATAAAGCTAAGGTAGATATGGTGGACTCACTGGAATAACTTTGGTTGAAGGTGTTGGAAACAAGTTTTTACTTGTTGGAATTTTTGGGCTAGCAAGAGGGAGAAAGTTGACCATCTAAATGCATGCATGAGTGTCCATAGAACTAACTAATCCATGTTAAACAAAGTAAAATAACTTTCAGAATCAAAACATGAATAAGTGATAGCTCTTGATAAAGCATTTGCAAATTATTACGCATAAACAAGCTCATGAATCATGCAATTATATGTATCATTAAAAATCAACTTAAACATCCCTTTTCCCAATATAATAAAAGCATTCAACATACTTCAACACATATTTCCAGTAGCTCTTTAACATATAAATGATAGTGTGGTGGTCTCACAAAAACAAAAATCAAACCAAAACAAACAAATTGACGCTCCAAGTTTATGCGATAAAGTGTTTCGATCGAAAAACAGAAGTTAGACGTGTGCAAACCGAGAGTGTGTAGGTCCAGTGGGGTTGTCTTCACATCCCCAAGCTTATGGTCTTCACCATCCTTGGATAACTCTTGGTGCATCTTGATGCCCACAAGTGTAGGGGATCGCTGAAATCTTCGTTGGGAAGTATTACCCAAATTTATAGTTCGACACGATGGGAACACAAGAATATCAATAAGACTTTGGCAATTGAGGAGTCACTCTCAACCACGCCTGTATATCAATGAACTTGCAGTAGCAGTAGTTATGGCAGTAGTATGATTCAAATAACAAGTAGATCAGCAGCAGTAAACAAGTGTTTCCCAGTTTTCACCGGAAAAGTGAATGTGTAACTCAGAGGATTAAAACGTAGGCATGAGGTGACAGCGGGGTGTTGCATGAATAAGATTGATCATATAATAGTATATAGCTAGCCATGGGACATATCTCTAACTCCGATATATGTAGGTATGTGTTCCATAATTAGTTGTGCGTACTAACCAAGAGAATTTGCACAACATCTATTGTCCTACCCGCCCATTTCACCGGGGCCAACTTGGAACTACGGGTAATTAAGGTCTACCCTTTCGAATAGACCGGAACAATGCATTAACACTTCATGAACACATAGAATCCTCAAACTAAAACATCTCCCCCTTGTTTTCCCTATATGTCACTTTTAGGGTTCGCAGGGTCAACATAATAGCAGGTGATACACTTTGCAGATAAATACCAAACTCAAATATATGATGAGGCAATATAAGTTCAGTACTGAAATCATGCCACTCGGGCCCTAGTAGCAAGCATTAAACATAGCATAAGTGCATCAACACAATACAAAAGTATCCTCAAGATAAACCCCTAAAATCTCGAACAACGGATAGCATTACATGATCAATCTCATCCAATCCCCATCCACATCATGTGCCTACAGCGGACTACTCACACATGGTGATGGAGAGGAAGCTCATGGTCGATGGAGATGAAGGCGGTGAAGATGGCGGTGAAGACGGCCTCCAGATCCCTCCACCGGAGGAGAAATCCTGGATCAATCTGTCCCCGAAACGAAGATCGTGGTGGCGGCGGTGCTGTGCTTCGCAAAAGCTCCTCCTCTTCTAGGTCAAGCATTTTTCCGTATATATGAGGGGGTACGTCGAAGACCGGAGGCGAGGCGGTGCCCGAGGTCCAATTGGGGTGGGCCCACGCAGCCAGGTACAGGGGCCGCGTGGGGCCCCTCTTTTGGGCCTCCGGCACTCCCTCGTGTCCATCCTTTGCACGTTGTCCTCCTTTTCCATAGAAAATGACATGGTATTTTTCCCCGATTTTATTTCCTGCAAAAATAGCCAGAAAAGAGACTTTGCTAAAAACAGCGTCAGATTCAGCAGTTTTATTCAAATATGGGAAGATTCCGGAGCAAATTATGAAGCAAAGTGCTTGGAAAAGTAGATGCATTTTGGATGCATCAACTCCCCCAAGCTTAGCTCGTTGTTTGTCCTCGAACAACTCAAACGTAGTGCAGAAGCGATGAAAAAGACTTTGACAAGAACTTTGCTTTGCATATGTAACACTGTTTAATACCAACAAGCATTCAATTCATAGCTTCAGTAACAAAAAATCAAGATGCTAGCAAAGGTATATCTAATCAATGTTAAAGCATTTATATTTGCTGCAAGGGAAATAACATGTAATGTCAATACTTGGATGAGTTTGCTCAACTGTAGAAATAAACAAAGGTTTTTGCATCGCTAATGATTGAATCATGTCAAGATTTTTGAGATCTTTTGATTCCTTCTTTTGTTGACTAGTGAAATCATTGTGCTTACAACCTTGCTCTCATTTTTAACAAACCATTTTGTGTTCCCTATTATGACTCATATGCTTGACCAACTCATGGTTGAAAACCTCATGCCCCGTGAATACGAGTACCTACACCATGACTACTCAACTCGGGCCACTAAGCAAGTTTGAATTTTTCAGTCATTGCAAGTAATAAAAGCGTCATCAAGAACGTCAACTGGGGTACCTCTTGTACCAGGACCTGGATAAACCCATGTCCCAACAACAAGACAAACAGACAATGAACAATCTCAGCACTCTTTTATTTACTATTTGTGTAGCTTTTTATTATGATGTGCGTCATAGAATGTTCACTATGGTGCGCTGCAAATTTCCACCATGAATGATGCATGGCTTAGGTTGGCGGCCCAGGCGTCTCTCTTGCCAATTATTCTCACTCATCAAACTTACTAAGTTTCCTCCTTTATTTCGCAATGATAGCCATCCATAGACCAAAGCACATGATATCAACTAAATATAATTTAGTGCAATGTTGAAAGCTTTCCATGTGTCAGCACATTTCAGCTAGTTCCCAACCACTAAGCCTGTCAAGCATATGACTTCATGTTTAACATTTGAAAAACTTTTACTCTTTTTGGTTGGCAAGTTTAGCAAGCACAATGGGATGCGTAGACCTTTGTTTAGAGCCACAATTATTCAACACACAGCCAAGTATTGTCACTAAATAATATCTTACTTGCATCATCATATAACATACTAGAACATGGAGAAGATAAACATTTGCTACCACTTCCCTAGATGTTAAAGAAACCATGATGTGCTCACTTGCTGTTATTAAAAAGTCTACATAAGCACGGCAAAGGTGTCATACCTTTCATCCACTTCATGCACATCAACTTATCATCGTTGTTCTCCTCTCCCAACTTGAACTGCGCAATAAAACTCAAATCTGCCATAAAATGTCACTGCATACAGTACTGTTTTTACCCTACCTAGACACCTCAGAAAAATCTCATAAATTACAGGTGTGTGGGTCATGATATGTTGCAGCAGTGGTTAAAATTTTAGCTCAATCGGAGTTACAGGGAATAAATGAAAAATGAAACAGTGAGCAGATTTCAGCAATTTCAGCACTTCTGTTTTTGCGTTTGTTTCAAGAAAACGAAAATATTTTTGTTCTTTTTGGTTTTTTGATGCATAAGACAAATGATCAGAAGCAAATAACCAAAAAAACAAATGAAATCTTTTTGTGTTTTGTGATTTTCAGAATAAGAAACTAAACATAACAATGCAACAGTGATATAAAACAACGAATGGAGAGGAAGAGAATCACTCCCCCAAGCTTGCGATCAAGCTAGTATCCTGGATAGTGGCCGTATCCACCACTTCCACCTCCGGAGCTTGTGGCTCCTCTTGTGGCGGCACCTCCTATACCTTCCACTTTCTGGTATTCCTGTCGAAAAGGTCAGTACAGGGGAGCCTAATGGGCACTCGCTGCCCATTAGTGCTCAAATATGTATAGAAATAATCCTCCCCATACTTCACACTTATTTCCATGCGAGTAGTCAAAGTAAAATCAAGTAAATTTGACCTTCCCACACGAGTACCCATGTTATCATCATATCCTCTCTCATTTTTAATGTACTTATACACTAAAGTAGCAATAGCACCAGCATAAATAGGGGTTTCATCGGTGATATTCCTACTCACAGCGGTGTGCAATGATCTAGCAAGAATAACTCCCAAGTTGTACCCACACGGTGTGTTTTCTTTTGAACATTTTAGTAGATAAACAATCGGTCCAGTGCAAGCAGAATTGTTGTCCCTAGCAAGAAATCCTCTTGCGAGAAACAACGCAAAGTACCTCAAACTTGGGTGCTGTATATGAGTAAATTTTCCCCTATTCAACCTATCATGAGAGCTAACGGTGATAGAGTGCCAAAATGCAACAAGTTCGGGTTTAGAATCAGCACCGGTTTCATCCCAACTCCCCGTGGTTGCCACACCAATGGCATTGCAAAATTCCTCTAGAGACATAATGAGACGCTCCCCTCTCATAGTAAATTTGCAAACAAAGGTAGGAGAGGGTGCCTTACTTTTCTTACTACGTCTGTGGAGATCAGGACCCTCAAATCTGAATGTAGAGAGGAATTCTCGCGAGAGTTCCTCGTACGTATCTTGTGGGTTCTGAGTAAACCGGAGTAGCCCAGTTGCAGCAGCGAAGATGTTGAAGTCCTCTTGAATCCCCCACTGTTCAAGAACATGGGGATCTTGCCATCTCGTTGCGTGTATCTTCAACTTCTCTCCCACAAAGTATGCGGAATCCTCCCAAAGATGTTGGTCATCAAGGTTGAGGGAGACTTTGCATGCATTTCTTCTTGGTCTTGAGCTCATCCCTATCAATGCCTTGCCCTTGTTGAACATGGTACCTTGCTGCCCATAAACAATATTCATCAAAAATCAAGATGCAACACTCTAAAACAACATTGAGCCATCCATAACTAGTCTCCACATCAATATCATGCATCAATATCAACTAGAAAACTTAAATCTATGGATTTCCCAAGCATAATAGGTGACACCAAGTGCAGCAAAATACTTCATACAAGATGCATAAGAACAAAAAAATAATTGGATGGGTGGAGGAGTCACATACCAATGAGCAATCCCACCAAACAGATTTGAAAAATCTGCCCTAAACTTGGAGATCCAAGGATAGCAGGAAAGGAGCACGGGAAAATTTGGGGAAAATACCTGGAGCTGTTTTTCTGTCGAGGGGAAGGAGATGAGCACAGACCCCTCACCTAACTCCCTCTGTGGGCCAAAACAGTGGGTCCCACGCGGCCAGGTACAGTGGCCGCGTGGGACACCCTATTCTGGGCCCGGGTGGCCCTCTGGTGTCCCCCTTTTGGCTGTTAGTTCCTCTGGTATAATAACTTACCTCCTAATTTTTCTGGAATTTTTCGAGAAAATTTTCTGAACAGAATTTTCAAACTACAGTTTCTGGAATTTCTGAACTTTGAAATAATCATGTCTAGACAATAAACTCAAAAACTCTAAATAAATAGAATTAAAATGCAATGTAAATTTGTGGGAATCAAGTTTGTATCATTTTCACATTAGTAATGAGGTTGATCAAGTCTCATTAATAATATGTAAAAGATATAACAAATGATTCTTTTATTCATAAAGATAAAGAAAGATTTCAAGACACCTCATATTTGATTGGAATAGTTCCAACCATCATGATAGCATATTTTGGTTCAGGAGGTGGTAATGGAATTTCAAAGCTTCCAACGATAAGAGTATTTCTTTTAATGGAATTCACACTTTGACTTACCATTGTAACAGCTTTCTTCTTGAGGAAATAAATAGTATGCTCATTTCCCTTAACATTGAATGTCACTTTGCTTTCAGTGCAATTTATCACAGCTCCTGCAGTGTTTAAAAGTGTTTAAAAAGGGTCTTCCAAGAATAATAGACAGATTATCATCCTCAGGCATTTCTAATATAACAAAGTCCGTAGGAATTAACACATTAGCAATAGAGATAGGAACATCCTCACATATTCCAATAGGCACAACAGTTGATTTATCAGCCATTTGTAATGAAACTTCAGTTGGAACCAATTTGTTTAGGTTAAGTTTCTTATATAAAGAGAAAGGCATAACACTCACACCAGCTCCTAAATCACATAGTGCATATTTCACATAAGTTTCTTTAATATGACAAGGAATAGTTGGTATACCAGGATCTCCACGCTTTTCAGGCATTTTCCCTTTAAAGGAATAATCAGCAAGCATAGCAGTAATTGCATTAGTAGGAATCTTTCTTTTATTAGTGACAATATCTTTCATGTATTTTGAATATGGAGGAATTTTAATAGCATCAACAAGAGGAATTTGTAAACACGAAGATTTAATCAACTCATAGAATTTCTCAAATCTAGCATCATCTAAAGTTTTTATTACCTCTTGAGGATATGGTATGGGTCTTTGTACCCATGGATCCCTTTCTTTACCTTTCTGTTGATTTGGATGGTTCTTCTTTTTGTTCTTCTCAGTAGATGGTTGAGGGTCTTCCTTTTCAGTAGCTTCAGGTTCTTCCACATTCTCTTCCTCTTGTGGTTCTTCTTCTTCATTATTATTATCTTCAGTCTCAGCGTCAGAAATAGAAGTATCATTATTTTGTTCTTCAGAATCATCATTATCCGGATTTTCATTGGGAGATTTACCTGCAGAAAGTTTCTTCTTTCGAGTCTCTTGCTCTTTCCTCTTGGGATGGTCTTCAGGATAGTCAGGATCCTGCGTACTTGCACCTCCCCTAGTATTAACTCCACAAACCTGTTCCTTTACAATAAGACTTTCATACAATTGATTTTGAAGAGAAATCATTTGTTCAACTTGATTATTAATCATCTCACAATGTTTAACAATTCTTTTTACCTCTCCCACATTAGCATGTAAACTTTCACGAAGAGATTTAATTTTGTGAGAATTCTCCATAATCATCATTCTAATATTATGCTCCTCAGGATTGTGACGATAAGCAAAATCATTCATATAAGATACTTCAATAGGAGATGTTACCTTTTCGTTACCTTTCGTGGAGCTAATAGCATTGACTTGAATTGGAAAACATGGTTGATCATCAGGAAGTTTGACACCCATTTCAGATAATTCCTTGAGATGAGAGGTTTTAATTCCCTTCTCTTTAATGGCCTTTGAATCTTCTTTCATTGTCTCTTTGTCTAATTTGAGCATACCTCCTTTCTTTTCCGGAAATATCTCTTCAATATTCTAGTCTTCATAGTTTCTTGAGATAGTTTCCAATAGCTCGGTTGCTTCATCAACGGTCCTTTCCCTGAAAACATTACCTGCAATACCATCAAGATAACCTCTAGTGTTTTCGGTTAGTCCATTGTAAAATATATCAAGTATCTCATTACTCTTGAAGCCATGGGTAGGACATTTCCTAACCATCTTACTATACCTCCCCCAAGCTTGGGGTAAATCCTCCTTCTCTTTCTGTGAAAAGTTGCTAATCTCAATAGTTCGACCATGAATCTTATCAGCAGGGAAATATTTGTTATAGAATACTTGCAAACATTCTTCCTTGCTAGTAATACATCCAGGTTCTAAACGATTATACCAAGTTTTAGCACTTCCTCCCAAAGTGAAAGGAAACAACTTTAAGAAATAGTAGCGTTGGTTAATTTCATCTTTCCCAAATAACACTGATAAGTCATGCAAAACAGCAATGTGTTCGAAAGGAAACTCATCCTCTCTCCCATAAAACTTATACTTCTCAGCCTTTTCAATTATTTCAGGATCAACACTAAACTCATAATCTTTATCTTTAATTTTAATAGATGGAGCATTCATTTTCTCAGTAACAGGGAAAAATTCATCAAGAGGAGAATTTTTATAGCTATCAAGTTTATCCAATTTATCAAAACCCGAACCCAAAAAAGCCATAGCAAATGCAACCTCTTCCTCAGAGGAAGTTTCCATCTCATCATCACAATATTCATTATCTTCCAGCTCAGATTCCACATTTTCAATAATAGGAGATTCAAGATTTTCAGGTGTTTCAGTCATCTCAGATGTTTCAGGTGTTTTAGGTGTCACTTGTTTGTCTATGCTACTGCATATTAAATCACTTTCATTACTAGTAGACATTTTAGACAAAGGTGAACTAGATAAAACTCTTCCTTTTTTCTTAGAAGCAACAGCAGAAGCAACATTAGGTGAAAAGTTTGGCCTACTTGGCAAATCCGTACCTCTGCGAGTAGTTGAAGGCCTCACTTCCTTCGGAGTAATCTTTTCCTTACCCATGGTTAGGAACAAGCAAATGCAGCAAATAATATGATAACAAGTTGTCTTACCGATAAAGCTAGGTTCCCCGGCAACGGCGCCAGAAAACGTCTTGATGCCCACAAGTGTAGGGGATCGCTGAAATCTTCGTTGGGAAGTATTACCCAAATTTATAGTTCGACACGATGGGAACACAAGAATATCAATAAGACTTTGGCAATTCAGGCGTCACTCTCAACCACACCTGTATATCAATGAACTTGCAGCAGCAGTAGTTATGGCAGTAGTATGATTCAAGTAACAAGTAGATCAGCAGCAGTAAACAAGTGTTTCCCAGTTTTCACTGGAAAAGTGAATGTGTAACTCAGAGGATTAAAACGTAGGCATGAGGTGACAGCGGGGTGTTGCATGAATAAGATTGATCATATAATAGTATATAGCTAGCCATGGGACATATCTCTAACTCCGATATATGTAGGTATGTGTTCCGTAATTAGTTGTGCGTACTAACTGAAAGGGCATATCCTTCCCTAAAGTGTTTTGATGTTTGTTGACAACACACTTAGATGTCTAATGTGTGTGCTAAGAGTGTGCAGGATTGTATCAATTGATATTGCACAGGTTTTGTCTCAAGAAAAGGAAGAAATGTTGTCTTCATTGCGTCAGCCGGTACTACCGGGTGTTCTGCCGTGCGGAACTACCGGGCCCAGTACCGGGCCCAGTACCGGATCTCCAAATGCTCTCTGGACTCACTCGAATTTTATCCAGTAGTAGCCCCGGTAGTAACCCGGTACTACCGGGTGGGGAGCACTACCGGACCAGGCGGTCCGGTACTACCGATGCGCGTAAAGGAGGAGTCGTTGACCAGTCTTTCGCCGGCCGGCCGTTTCCTGTCAGTCGGTACTACCGGGCGAGGCCCGGTACTACCGCTGCGGGCTGTTTACAGGTTCCCCAACGGCCAGAATTTGGAGAGTATAAAAAGGGGTCTTCTTCTCTAGAAGACCAAGCTTGATTCCGACTCTCTCTCCACCATTGTTGCAAGCTTCAATCTACTAGTGCTCCCACTCCAACCACTCAAACTCGTTGATACTTTGAGGAGTGATAGAGGAGCCCTAGATCCACATCTCCACCGAGCCGATTCGTCTACATCGACCTAGTCTTTTGTAGATCTTGTGTAACTTGATACATTGGATACCTAGAAGATACTTGTGATTCTTGTGGCTTTGGTAGCCACAAGGATTAGCCGGGAGCCTCCAATTAAGTTGTGGAGACGCGACCCGGCCTTGTGATTCTTGTGGCTTTGGGAGCCGCGGGAATTTGGTGAGAGCCTCCAATTCGGTTGTGGAGTGTGCCTCATCCTTGTAAAGGTTTGTTGCCGACCTCGAGGGCATCATATAGTGGCTCGTGGATCTCCTCATCGGAGGATAACACGAGGGAGATACGGTGTGCCATATCAAGGCTATTCGGAGTTCACTTTGTGACTCCGCACCGCTCCAACGGAGACGTAGCTTCCATTGGGAAGTGAACTTCGGTAGAACATCTCCGCGTCACCGTGTGGTTATCTCTTAACCTTCCTTTACTTGTATTGCTAGCGTATCTTGTGTAGAATATCTTGCTAGCTTGTTTATTGCTCATCATATAGGATTGTTCACCTAGTTGCATATCTAGAGAACTTATATTTGAGCAATTCCCGAATTTGTATTAAAAGAAAAAAAAATTGTAGTTGCCTATTCACCCCCCCCCCCCCTCTAGTCAACCTACTCGATCCTTTCACTAACCAAGAGAATTTGCACAACATCTATTGTCCTACCCGCCCATTTCACCGGGGCCAACTTGGAACTACGGGTAATTAAGGTCTACCCTTTCGAATAGACCGGAACAATGCATTAACACTTCATGAACACATAGAATCCTCAAACTAAAACATCTCCCCTTGTTTTCCATATATGTCACTTTTAGGGTTCGCAGGGTCAACATAATAGCAGGTGATACACTTTGCAGATAAATACCAAACTCAAATATATGATGAGGCAATATAAGTTCAGTACTGAAATCATGCCACTCGGGCCCTAGTAGTAAGCATTAAACATAGCATAAGTGCATCAACACAATACAAAAGTATCCTCAAGATAAACCCCTAAAATCTCGAACAACGGATAGCATTACATGATCAATCTCATCCAATCCCCATCCACCTCATGTGCCTACAGCGGACTACTCACACATGGTGATGGAGAGGAAGCTCATGGTCGATGGAGATGAAGGCGGTGAAGATGGCGGTGAAGACGGCCTCCGGATCCCTCCACCGGAGGAGAAATCCTGGATCAATCTGTCCCGAAACGAAGATCGTGGTGGCGGCGGCGGTGTGTTTCGCGAAAGATCCTCCTCTTCTAGGTCAAGCGTTTTTTCCGTATATATGAGGGGGTACGTCGAAGACCGGAGCCGCGGGAATTTGGTGAGAGCCTCCAATTCGGTTGTGGAGTGTGCCTCATCCTTGTAAAGGTTTGTTGCCGACCTCGAGGGCATCATATAGTGGCTCGTGGATCTCCTCATCGGAGGATAACACGAGGGAGATACGGTGTGCCATATCAAGGCTATTCGGAGTTCACTTTGTGACTCCGCACCGCTCCAACGGAGACGTAGCTTCCATTGGGAAGTGAACTTCGGTAGAACATCTCCGCGTCACCGTGTGGTTATCTCTTAACCTTCCTTTACTTGTATTGCTAGCTTATCTTGTGTAGAATATCTTGCTAGCTTGTTTATTGCTCATCATATAGGATTGTTCACCTAGTTGCATATCTAGAGAACTTATATTTGAGCAATTCCCAAATTTGTATTAAAAGAAAAAGAAAATTTGTAGTTGCCTATTCACCCCCCCCCCTCTAGTCAACCTACTCGATCCTTTCAATTGGTATCAGAGCAAGGTCTCTTTATTAAGGGCTTAACACCTAAAGAGGAGGATGACTAGCGAGGAGGAGTTAAAACTTGCTAAGGAACAACAAGAGAAAAATGATAGAGAACAACTTGAGAAAGAACTAAGTGAAGCGGGGATAACCCCCCCGATGATAATGCCCCGGTCACCATGAAAGCCATGATTGAACTCTTTGGGTTCATGAAAGGCAAAATGGTGGACGAGGTGTTTACTCGGGTCATTAATAATCAAAATGCCTCCTCATCAACCGGTGTCTAACGTTGAGGCCTTGGTTGTTAAGGATAACAAAGATCAACCTAAAACTAGTGAGAAGCCTCCTCATAACTTTGCTCCACCTACTTCATATCTCACTCAAGTTCCACTCACTCAACCTCATATAACCAACCTAAGTAGGCCACCTCCTAAGCTTGATAATACTCGTTATTTCACTTGGAAGAAATCTATGGAGTCTTATTTTCGCAGCTCATCGGTGCATCTTTGGAGGGTGGTTCAAATGGTTATACTCCGGTTGATCCCTCCAACTTGACAAGGCAAGAAGAGATTGATGAACAACTTGATGCCAATGCCAAGTACATCCTTGAGAGTGCCATGACCGCCCATGATGAAGATCAAGTGCGGAATCTCAAAACCACCAAGGAGGCTTGGGATTTTCTCGCATCGGTATATGAAGGAAATGAGGGCCTTCAACGCTCCAACGACGCCATCCTTCAACATCAAGTGGACAACTTCATCATGCTAGAAGAAGAGACACCATCGGATCTCTTCCGAAGACTCACCAAGCTTGTTGTGGCATGTAGGGAAAATGGAAAGAAAGATATGGATGATGAATGGGTCAAAGCCAAGTTCCTCAAGACATTGTTCCATACAATGAAAATATGGTGATGAATCTCCATACGAGAGCGGACTACAAAACAATGTCTCCCAATGACATATTGGCACAATTCGTCACTTATGATACCTTGAAGGCCACTTCCAAGTCTTCCATCAACCAAATTCGTGGCACAAAGAACCTTGCCTTGAAGGCTCATGTGGAAGAACATCCAAGATATGAAGAAAGCACAAGTGGTCATCATGAAGAAGATTTTGTGGGTGAACTCAATGAGGTGCTTGCTCTTGCCGCCACCAAGTATTGGAACAAAAAGAATATCAAGAGCAACTTCTCCCTAGAAGCAACTTCTCCCCACAAATGAAAAGAATGTGCTTTAATTGTGGAAAGGACAATCACCTTGTGAAGGATTGCCCCTATGAGAGAAGAGAAGATTTTGGAGGCCAACTCATCTTAAAGAAGAAGAAGTTCTTCACCAAGCCCATCAAGTACCTCATCAAGAGAGAACCTCAAAAGGCTCTTGTCACCGCAACACATGAAGAAGAGTATGAGTCCGGTGGCGAAGAGAGGATGATGATACAAGTGAGGAAGTGGGGATGGCGGCTCTTGCAATGGGCAACCTTCCTCCTTCATTGGCACCCCTTTTCTCCGCTCCAAATGACAACAAGATCCCAAGCCTATGTGCCTCATGGCCAAGGAAACCAAGGTGAATTCCCCACCTAAAATTACTATCTCCTCTAAACCATCTCTCTTGGATTGTGTTGAGGATGTAGGGAAAAATGAGAGAAAGAGGATACAATTACCCTCTTTATAAACAAGCTCCAAGGTCCAACCAAGAAAATGGTTGAGGCTCTCATGTACCAATATGGAGAAGCCAAACACCTCCTTGAGGAGAAGGAGAATAGGATTTATGAGCTTGAGGGGCATGCACGTGATCATGCCGATAAAATTGGTGAGCTAGAAGAGCAACTTGTTGAGGAACAAGTGTTCCGGGAGCAACTTGAGGAGACCCAAGCCAAGGATTTATCCAAGGCAAAAGAAACCCGTGAAACCTCTATTCAAGTTGCTAGTGATCTAAAAATTAAAAATGATGAGCTTGTAGAGAGTCATAACAAACTCCTTGAGAATTTTGAGCAACTTAGGGAAACCCACAAGGTGACCTCAAGTGAGCTCACCAAGCTCAAGGGGTCATATGCTAAATTACAAGCTCAATTTATATATGCTAGCTTCACCACTCCTCATAATGATAAAGATGCCAATGCTTGTGCTACTAACCCTTATGTCTTAAAGCATCTCTCATGGAGGAGAACACTAGGTTGAAGGCCCAACTTGAAAAGGGTCTAGCCACTTGCATCCAAGGGGAAAAGAACCTCAATGATCTTTTGACCAATCAAAAGGGAGTGGTTGGCAAGGAAGGGCTTGGGTTTGCTCCCAAGTCCAAGAAGGCAAACAAGAAGAAATGCCTACCTCCCCTTCAAAAGATATTATTTTTGTGAAGGAGGGGGAGTTGGGCAAGAAGAATGTTGAACCCATTGTGGGTGGTAAAGCCACAAGGGGCAATGCCACTCACAATGACTTTGCCGGAAAATATAACCCCTCATATGTGCTTATGAAATCTAGAAATGGTTATGTTTTTGCTAAATATGTTGGTACCTCATATGGAGATGATTATCACTATGCTATTTGGGTTCCAAAGACCCTTGTGACTAACAAAAGAGGACCCATTCCAAAATGGGTACCTAAATCAAAGACTTGATTTATTGTAGGGCTTTTCTTCCGGTGGATCTTCATGGCTCATTGATAGTGGGTGTTCATCTCACATGACCGGAAGCAAAGAAGTAGTAAAGGGCTTATTGAAACAATTACTCTCATTCTCTCATGTCACCATTGGGAACAATACAAGACTTAAGGTATTGGGATATGGCAAGGTGGTGATCACACCGGAGTTATCAATTGAGAAGGTCCTCCTTGTTGAATCCCTTTCATATAATCTACTTTCCGTTGGTCAATTATGCGATGCCGGTTACACCGTTATCTTTAATAAATACCACGTGACCATCCTTTTCACAAAATCTCTTAAAGTAGCCTTTGTTGGATTTCGTGAGAACGGTTTGTATGTGGTCGATTTCTCGAAAGAGACCACTCAAATTGCCACGTGTCTAATGGCTAAATCCGACAAGGGTTGGCTTTGGCATCGCCGGCTAGGCCATGTCGGTATGAGAAATTTACAAACTCTTGTAAAGGGTGGACACGTGGTAGGACTAACCGATGTTAATTTTTCCAAAGATCGTCCTTGTAGTGCTTGCATAGCCGGAAAGATGCATGAAAAGAATCACCCCAAGAAGACCATTATCTCCACTAAGAGGCCTTTGGAGCTCCTTCATATGGATCTCTTTGGGCCTCCCACATATGATAGTCTTGGTGGCAAGAAATATTGTTTGGTGATTGTGGATGATTATTCAAGATATTGTTGGACTTTCTACATCAAGAAGAAGAGTGAAACTCAAAAGATATTCATTGACTTTGCAACCCTAGTTCAACGCCAATATGACTCCAAGATTTTGGCAATTAGAAGTGACAATGGTACGGAGTTCAAGAATTACACTATGGATGATTTCCTAAGTGGGGAGGGCATTCAACACCAATATTCCGCTGCATATACTCCCCAACAAAATGGTGTCGCCGAAAGGAAGAACCGCACTCTTATTGATATGGCAAGAACTATGATGGCCGAATTTCATTCCCCATACAACTTTTGGGCCGAAGCCATCAACACCGCTTGTCACTACTCAAACCGGCTCTTCTTCCGTCCTCTCATGGAAAAGACACCATATGAACTCCTCACCGGTAAAAAGCCAAATGTATCTTACTTTCGAGTCTTTGGTTGCAAATGCCATGTTTACATTAAAGGTTGCAAAATTGCTAAATTTGAATCTAGATCTTTTGATGGTATACTTGTTGGATATGCCGCAAAGTCTCATGCTTATAGGGTCTACAACATATCCACCGGGTGTGTTGAAGAATCTATGAACGTGGAGTTTGTCGAGGATAATGGCTCCCAAGTGGAGCATATTGATCATGATGATGTAGGTGATGATGCTCCATCTCAAGCCATAAGAACTATGGGGATTGGAGAACTAATTCCTATTGAAGGACCTATTGATGATACTCAAGAAGAAGGAACAAGTTCTACTCAAGTTGAGCCATCCACCTCAATAGTTGATCAAGAAACTATCCAAGAACAAGAACATGATATTCATTCAAATGATCAAGAAGATGGTCAAGACCCACCCAACTCTAGTGGTGAACAAGAACATAATGAACCCACAACCCAAGAACTCCACTTCGGGTTGACCATGAGCAAGATGAAGGCAATGATGAAGATATTTGTGTTGGTGAAACAATTGGTCAAGCCATGGAACGCCGGGTCATCCGGCGTGCATCAAAATTGGATTCCCACTTCAAAGAAAATATCCTTGGGAGTATCGTAGGGTGTGTCCACACGCAAACAATTATCTAACTTTTGTGGTCATGTCTCTTGTTTGTCTAGCTTAGAACCTCTCAAGGTATATGATGCTCTTGAAGATATGGATTGGGTTGCGGCTATGCATGAAGAGTTGAACAACTTCGAGCGCAACAAAGTATGGTCATTAGTTGAAAACCCAAAGACACATGCCATAATGTCATTGGAACCAAGTGGATATTTAAGAACAAGCAAGACTCACATGGTCAAGTCATCCGCAACAAAGCAAGATTGGTTGCACAAGGCTACACCCAAATCGAAGGAGTCGACTACGGTGAAACCTATGCCCCCGTTGCTAGACTTGAATCCATTCGCTTACTAATTGCTTATGCATCTACTCATAATATTGTCTTATATCAAATGGATGTTAAAAGTGCTTTCTTAAATGGTCCACTAAATGAGTTGGTGTATGTTAAACAACCACCGGGTTTCGAAGACCCTAAATTTCCTAACCACGTCTACTTACTACATAAGGCTCTTTATGGGCTCAAGCAAGCTCCACGTGCTTGGTATGATCATCTCAAGGAGTTCTTAGTAGACCGTGGCTTTGAAATTGGGGTAATAGATCCCACTCTTTTTACAAAAAGGGTAAATGGAGATTTTTTCGTATGCCAAATATATGTTGATGATATTATCTTTGGTTCCACTAACCGTGAATTTAGTGATCAATTTGGCAAGCTAATGACCAAGGAATTTGAGATGTCCATGATGGGAAAGTTGAATTATTTTCTTGGCTTTGAAATCCACCAATTTCGAGAAGGAACATTCTTATGTCAAGCCAAGTATATTAAGGACATGCTCAAGAAATTTGACATGAACAATGCCAAGCCATATAAGTTTCCCATGGACTCCAAGGCGGATCTTCACTTAGATCCGGATGGTAAGGAAGTTGATCAAAAGCTTTATCGTTCTATGATTGGATCTTTGCTTTACCTTTGTGCATCTAGACCGGATATTATGTTTAGTGTGGGTATGTGTGCAAGATTCCAATCAAGTCCTAGGGAAAGTCATGAAACCGCGGTTAAAAGGATTCTAAGATACTTGATGGATACTCCTAACTTTGGTCTTTGGTATCCCCAGGCACAAGCTTTGATCTTGTAGGTTATTCGGATGCGGATTGGGCGGGTTGCAAAATGGATAGAAAATCAACTTCGGGTACTTGCCAATTCCTTGGTAGGTCCCTTGTGAGTTGGTCTTCTAAGAAGCAAAATTGTGTGGCCTCGTCCTCCACCGAAGCCGAATACATTGCCGCCGGAGTTGTTGTGCACAACTATTATGGATGAGGCAAACTTTAAAGGATTATGGTGTCATTTGTGACAAAGTGCCTCTTTTATGTGATAATGAAAGTGCCATCAAAATTGCTCACAATCCGGTTCTTCATGGGAAGACCAAGCATATTGAGATCGGTATCATTTTATTCGAGATCATGTTGAGAAGGGTGATATTGCAATCAAGTATGTCAACACCAAGCTTCAACTCGCCGATATGTTCACAAAGCCTCTTGGTGAAGCAAGATTCAAGGAGTTGAGAGGAGAACTTAATGTGGTGGACATAAGCAATTGGATTTAGTGGATTTCTTGCATACCTACCCATATTAGACGATATTCATTTGGTTTGGATGTAGGCATGGACATAGGGGGAGTGCGGTCCTAATCCATTGGACTATCCCTCCCCCCATTATGCCGATAGTAAGAATTCATTTGCATCTCTATATTCGTTCTATGAATTGTGAGCTTAAATGACGAGTAGTGGCCGTGGACCCAAGATATATCTTCGCGGTGTCACACCACATACTCATACATGGTGGCCTCGGCCACCGCCCTCTTCCTTGTGAAGAGTTGGTTTCATTTGGATTTTATTGGTTTTCTAGTGCTCCTATGGAAAACATGCTCAATTTGGTTTTTGTGTGTTTGCTTCTTGCAAATTGAGTATGAAGTACCATCTCCAGTGTGTTGATCTAATCCTATGCCTTTCTTCTATCTCAAAACAACTTCCATCTTGCACAAGTTCAAATTCCTTACACAAAAAGAAAACTGGGGTTTCTTAGGAGGCCCCGGTAGTACCGGGTGGGATCCGGTAGTACCGGGCTCTGAATCTAAGCAGTTCTGCTGCTCGCAAAGATTCAGGCCCCGGTAGTACCGGATGTCCGCCCCGGTACTACCGGGAATCACGGGTATCAAAATATCACCGTGCGGGCAGGGTGGGGGTTATTCCCCATTTTCCCCACCCGCACGAACCACCCCGTCGCCTCCTCTGCTCCCTGCTCCGGCCGCCGCCCTAGGCCGCCGGTCTCCGCCATCTCCGGCCAGATCTGCTCCGTGGGAGCGATCCCCTCGTCGATCTCCTCCATGGCCTCCGGTATTTCCCCGTTCTTTGCATTCTTTGTTTCTAGATCTTGAAACCTAGATGTATGGAGAGGAAACATTGGTAGCTCCGTTGGCAACGGTTAAAGTTGGATGGATGATCACCTAGGCCTTGTTAGCTAGCATTATGTGTAATGTATGGTTGAATCTCTCGATTTTGTGCCATTCAGTCTTGAATCGGCTCAGCCGGTACTACCGGGCTAGCCCGGTACTACCGGGTTTTCCAAATTTGCTCGATTCAACCTTCTTTACATCTATTGGCTAGTTTTTGATTCCTTATCCGTGAACTTGTGCACTCATCTATTCCCTGCCCTACCTATATGCTGTTTCACAGGTAGCCGCCGTGGTAAGAAGCCACGTCTCGTGGAGGATGATTGAGGAAGAAGAAGAAATTTTGCCTGCTCGCACCACAGCCAGAACTCAAGCAAGAGGAAGAACATCAGCTGCTGCTCGTACCACCACTGCTCCTCCCACGAGAGCCCGCAAAGCACTTCACTTATGGAAGAATGATGACTATCAGAAGCTCAGAGAAGAGAATCCCTATGCTGAGGAGAGGTCACCTCTTGTGCGGAATCCGCACTTTTACACAAATGATCAAGAAGCCATCTACAAGGAAATCTATCTCCACAAGGATTACTCCGTGGTTGTCCAACACACTCTTGATATTCCTTACATGAAAACTCGAAGCACAAGGGCTATTTTGATGAGACACTTGCAATGTGTGAAGAGTTTGGGCTGATTGACATCATGAAGGAGAACCATCCCTACATCGAGTACTACATCATTCAGTTCTTTGCCACCGTCTACCTTGACCATGATGAAGCCCGGACTCTATGGTGGATGACCAAGGACACCTTGCTTTCTGCCACCTTGGCGGAGTTTGGAGAGCTTCTAGGCTATGAAGACAAGGGTGAAAGTGTTGCTAGTGGATGGAGATGCCATGACAATGATCGATCCAGCTCCAAGGATGTTCTTGGACCAATCACTATGGAAAGAGGCACCACCGGTAAAACTGCTCATCTTGTGCGTCCATTTGAGATTCTCCACCGTGTCTATAGGGAAACTATTGCTCCCGTGTGGGAAACTGGGATGAGGTTCATGGCTTCATGTTTGACCTTCTCAAGCTCTCCTATGAAAATCAAGGCAAAGGCAAGAAGCTTGATGTGATGGATTGGATGTGGAATGACTTGTGGTCCACAATCATTGATAGAAGGGCCCCCATCTATGGCCCATACATTATGAAGCTCATTCGCCGCAAGTGGGCTCTCAAGAAGAATGGAGAAGATATCATGAAGGATGGCAGCCCCGTTGTGGCTCATCTGTGAAGGAACTGCGTATCAAGCTCATGCTCCTCCCAAAACCAAGCCCATTGATCCTGAGGCTGCTGCTGAAGCTGAGAGAGCTAGTGGGAGTGCACCCCCTTGAGGAACCTTCATGGTTCAAGAAGCTGCAGATTAAGGCCAAGAGGGCCTTTTGCCTCAAACTGATTTGGAAGACCGTCTGTATGAAGCTCATGTGCATCACAAAAGGCAGCACAGCGACACAAAGCAATGATGAGGCATATGCAGATTCCAGTCTCCGATGGTTCTGAAGAAGTAATCACTCCAAAGGAGGAATGGGTGTCCAAGCATGGTTACTGGAGTGATGAAGATGCTCCTCCACATGGTGATCGCTTCCAGGCCTCCTCTTTCGACCCACCACGGCGCGGGTGGAGCTTGATGCTCCTAGGGACGTGTTAGCATCGCGCTTCTCCCTTTTTGGCATTTCGATGACAAAGGGGGAGAATGTGTTCTATTTAGGATGTGCCGTGGGATTTGCATGGGTGGAAACACAAGCTTGCACTTCGTTTGATCTTTATGCTTGTGTTTCATCTTTATTTGGATATTTGCTTTGAACTTCTCTATGCATGATGTAAGACATGCCTTGAACTTGTGTATTGTAATAAGACCTATCTAGTATGTTACTTGCTTATTGTTGCTTATATTGTGCAAGTTGTTTAATTGTTATCCATATGAACTTGCTTGGTTTGTAAAATATAGGGGGAGCTCCGCCCATTTATATGGTGTGTTTTTGCATTCAAAAGCAAATTCCTAATAAACACACAATTTGGAGAGCCCCGTCTATCTTTTGCAAATCATTTGTTTCTCCTAAGTGTGTTGTCATCAAACACCAAAAAGGGGGAGATTGAAAGGACATATCCTTCCCCAAAGTGTTTTGATGTTTGTTGACAACACACTTAGATGTCTAATGTGTGTGCTAAAAGTGTGCAGGATTGTATCAATTAATATTGCACAGGTTTTGTCTCAAGAAAAGGAAGAAATGCAGTCTTCATTGCGTCAGCCGGTACTACCGGGTTCACCCCGGTACTACCGGGCCCAGTACCGGGCCCAGTACCGGATCTCCAAATGCTCTCTGGACTCGCTCGATTTTATCCGGTAGTAGCCCCGGTACTACCGGGTGGGGAGCACTACCGGACCAGGCGGTCCGGTACTACCGATGCGCGTGGAGGAGCGTTGACCAGTCTCGCGCCGGCCGGCCGTTTCCTGTCAGCCGGTACTACCGGGCGAGGCCCGGTACTACCGCTGCGGGCTGTTTACAGTTCCCAACGGCCAGATTTGGAGGTATAGGGGTCTTCTTCTCTAGGGACCAAGCTTGATTCCTCACTCTCTCTCCACCATTGTTGCAAGCTTCAATCTACTAGTGCTCCCACTCCAACCACTCAAACACGTTGATACTTTGAGGAGTGAAGAGGAGCCCTAGATCCACATCTCCACCGAGCCGATTTGTCTACATCGACCTAGTCACTTGTAGATCTTGTGTAACTTGATACATTGGATACCTAGAAGATACTTGTGATTCTTGTGGCTTTGGTAGCCACAAGGATTAGCCGGGAGCCTCCAATTAAGTTGTGGAGACGCGACCCGGCCTTGTGATTCTTGTGGCTTTGGGAGCCGCGGGAATTTGGTGAGAGCCTCCAATTCGGTTGTGGAGTGTGCCTCATCCTTGTAAAGGTTTGTTGCCGACCTCGAGGGCATCATATAGTGGCTCGTGGATCTCCTCATCGGAGGATAACACGAGGGAGATACGGTGTGCCATATCAAGGCTATTCGGAGTTCACTTTGTGACTCCGCACCGCTCCAACGGAGACGTAGCTTCCATTGGGAAGTGAACTTCGGTAGAACATCTCCGCGTCACCGTGTGGTTATCTCTTAACCTTCCTTTACTTGTATTGCTAGCGTATCTTGTGTAGAATATCTTGCTAGCTTGTTTATTGCTCATCATATAGGATTGTTCACCTAGTTGCATATCTAGAGAACTTATATTTGAGCAATTCCCGAATTTGTATTAAAAGAAAAAAAAATTGTAGTTGCCTATTCACCCCCCCCCCCTCTAGTCAACCTACTCGATCCTTTCACTAACCAAGAGAATTTGCACAACATCTATTGTCCTACCCGCCCATTTCACCGGGGCCAACTTGGAACTACGGGTAATTAAGGTCTACCCTTTCGAATAGACCGGAACAATGCATTAACACTTCATGAACACATAGAATCCTCAAACTAAAACATCTCCCCCTTGTTTTCCATATATGTCACTTTTAGGGTTCGCAGGGTCAACATAATAGCAGGTGATACACTTTGCAGATAAATACCAAACTCAAATATATGATGAGGCAATATAAGTTCAGTACTGAAATCATGCCACTCGGGCCCTAGTAGTAAGCATTAAACATAGCATAAGTGCATCAACACAATACAAAAGTATCCTCAAGATAAACCCCTAAAATCTCGAACAACGGATAGCATTACATGATCAATCTCATCCAATCCCCATCCACCTCATGTGCCTACAGCGGACTACTCACACATGGTGATGGAGAGGAAGCTCATGGTCGATGGAGATGAAGGCGGTGAAGATGGCGGTGAAGACGGCCTCCGGATCCCTCCACCGGAGGAGAAATCCTGGATCAATCTGTCCCCGAAACGAAGATCGTGGTGGCGGCGGCGGTGTGTTTCGCGAAAGATCCTCCTCTTCTAGGTCAAGCGTTTTTCCGTATATATGAGGGGGTACGTCGAAGACCGGAGGCGAGGCGGTGCCCGAGGTCCAATTGGGGTGGGCCCACGCGGCCAGGTACCGGGGCCGCGTGGGGCCCCCTCTTTTGGGCCTCCGGCACTGTGGCGCCCCGACCCGACTGCTATACAATGATGCTGTGTGTCACCGGTTAAGCGATACAAATGGAGGTTACGGGTTTACCAATCCTCGGCCAAAACCTTTGGCAGGTGTTGCTCGGAATGGATCATCGGCAACACAACACCCCGATTGATGCCTTAACACAGGCACAACCCTCAATGCATAATAGAGAGATCAAGACTTGTGGAACAACTGACACATCACAGACTCTACGACACAAATCATAATAGTTCAACTCTTATAATAGAGAAAGATAGCAAATGACAACCAGAAGGTCACAGACCCAACATTACAACATGCGGAAGCGAAGGGCGTTGTTCTAAACAACAAGAACCAAAATATGGCCTAAGAGGCCTACAAATAAACATCCAAGCGCCAGCTGTTCCGGGATGTCCCAAGCTGCCACCTGGGAACCCCAGACTACTCGTCGACGTCCACGAAGAACCCACCTTCGAGGTCGGTGAAGTCCTCCTCTGAAACAAAACAAACGACGTTGAGTTCGACGAACTCGCAAGATTATATATAGAGCTTTAGCTCGATGAGGCTTCCAAGGTTTTATGGCTGTTTTGCATAAAGCTGATTTTATTTATGAAAACATAACTCAATGGCATCGACTATACAGAGTATTTTAAAAAGGGGTAAGAGGTGACTCTTTTCTTTGATCACCTTACTCGTCAACAACCACCATCAACCACTGTACCTGTTCATCAGAGGCACCTCCCCGAATCACCCTCGAGGAAGCTCACCTTGCATTCTTGAGTGGTACCTCTAGTACCCAGTTTTTTTAGTCATTCCGTTAAAGTTATTCTATGGTCTTATCGTCCTTTCCCAAGTTGTCCGTAACCGTGGACATGGCTTTTCGAAAAGATTTAACCCTGCAGGGGTGCACTGTGTTTACCTTCGATACCGCCCGGCTCATTGCCTACACGTAGCTCTCTTCCGGGGAAAGCCGGCTGAGTGGGAACGGTTACAACCTTTACCTTGTTAAGGACTAACCCAGTATCATCAGTGAGGACGGAGCAGCGGATCATCAACACCGTGCCCCGTGGCCACTCATTTTCCTAACACCACCATCCTCATTTTCTGTCTTAGCCACCATCTCAACGCACGCGCAAATGGAAGCTCAAACTAGAGGACCCTGGCTAGCCCCGCTCAAGTTAATCGGTCGACGAGGGCTCCATATACCCCACCGAAAGGAAGCGCGCTCATTCTTGGTTCAAGAGGTAAAGAACTCGCACCTAGGCGGCGAGAGTGAGACAAAACACCACCATACCAGAGTGGCCTCTCATCCCCACCTTTAAGCATTTTATCTTATTACCTGTCACCACAATTTCTCCACCATCATCTGAACACTTCAACAACCTATTTCCATTTGAAGTATCCATCGGACGGCTAAGCATTTTAACTAAGCATGGCTAAGCATCAACATTGCATAGTTAAGTATTTCAGGCCAACAATACAATCCTATGGATAATAGGAAGAGAAACAGGTAATTGGCCTCGGAATCTTAATGCATCTATAGGATACTCTAATCCAAGCAAATTGACATTTGGAACCGCATGCAATATTATAGTGGAGAAAATATTTGCGGAAAATAGGATAAGACATGCTCAGAGGGGGATTACGCTTGCCTTGTTCAAGGTACTGGTAGTACGGATCCTCGGGGTATTGTGGAGTAACCCCGGCTGCTTGATCTATCGAAACATAACAACGGAGGAGCAATCAATCACCACACATGCTTAACAAATGCAATACGCAAACACATAATGACATGACATTTTAAATCCCCGAGATGAGGATGATTCAAGCTATTCAACTTATTCGGAGTTCGGATGCTTGACGGTTGCATCACGACTATACCGGGGAGTTAAGTTTTGCAACTACTTTACTAGTTGATCAAGATAGATGAACCCTATGGTTAACTTGCATATGAATGTCATGATCATGAAAGGATGCAGGTTTGGATGATTTAACAAGCAAGGATTGAAGTACAATTTGCATTGAAACAATTGTCGAAGAAAAGGAGTTTTGCAGTTTGTCTGGCTAGGCCGGAGTTTCCGGTCCAGGAGGGGCTCAGGGGCCGGAGTCTCCGGTCTACTGAACTTTAGCTCAGAGCGGCAGCCTCTGGATAGGGTCCGGAGTAGGTGCGGAGTAAATGCGGAGTTTCCGGTCTGAGAGGTCCGGAGTATCCGGTCTTGGGGTCCGGAGTTTCCGGCCCATCGGAAGTTGCTCTAAAACGATCAACACGGCGGCGGCCTCGGTATCGGGTGCGGAGTGACCCCGGAGTTGGTCCGGAGTTTCCGGTCTACACGTCCGGAGTCTCCGGTCTCAGGGCCGGAGTTTCCGATCTGGAACTTCGAATTGCGGCTGGAAACTTGCGGGCTATGGCTAGAATTGCAACAAGAGGGGGAGGGAATGAATGAGGGGGTCCAGGAGGAGTGCTTGCTCACCCTGAGCTCGTGGTGGTGCTCAGCAAGGGCAGAGGTGGACGGGAACGGCTTCAATCGAACTCGGGCACGCGGAGGACGTCGTGGAGAAGAACTTGAATCCTCGGCAATGTGCTACCTCCCAGCTCGATTCCTTCGGTGAGGATGAAGAAGGAGTCGCGGCGGAGCTTGTGGGCTTCTTCGATTCGCTCGGGGTGGCTTCACTCAACGGCGAGGCGGCGGTGGAGCCCGGCGGCCATGGCGGCTCGGTGGGGAAGAAGAAAGGAGAGGAACGGGGAGAAATATCTGGGGGATGGGGTGAGGAGCAGGTGGGGCGCGCGTGGTGCTTCTCTTCCTTGCAGGGGAGAGGCAGAGGAGGGGAGGGGCCCCCGTGCATGGTGTGCAGCACGGCCATGGTCATGGCGGCATGGCTACAGGGAAGGGATGGCATTTTTGCAAAAACCCCCTCGGCTGTTTTAAATTCATCACAGACAAATCCTTTTCTGTTTCTTTTTAAAACAAAAGCTCCTTTAGGGATTTAATTAAGGCACTTAGCCACTTCCAAAAATTATGCCGAAATTTGGGGAGGCTCCCCTTAGTATGTAGAAGCTCCGCAAATTTTGGTGTATCAAAATAAATTAGTTTAGACAACATTTGATCATAGCTCTTGAAATTGGCAATTTTGCTAAACTTCCAAAAGAAAATACTTTAGAAATTTTGAACCAAGGCAATGCTATTATTTTGAACTCTTGTAACTTCCTTGACAAATATGGAGTAGAATTTGTAAACCTTTGTTTGACAACTCGAAAACGTTGCAATTCCAAAGTGGTATCAAATCAAAAGGAACATGAGGATGCATGTATGCCATGATGCAAAAGATAACACAAAAGTGAAAATTTGGTTCACAAATTTGGGTTCACAGGTTTGGGCTGTTACAGGCACTCCCTCGTGTCCATCCTTTGCACGTTGTCGTCCTTTTCCATAGAAAATGACGTGGTATTTTTCCCCGATTTTATTTCCTGCAAAAATAGCCAGAAAAGAGACTTTGCTAAAAACAGCGTCAGATTCAGCAGTTTTATTCAAATATGGGAAGATTCCGGAGAAAATTATGAAGCAAAGTGCTTGGAAAAGTAGATGCATTTTGGATGCATCACATCTCCTCCAATCCCTGTGAAAAAACTTCAAAACACCGTTTCTCCCATTCTCTTTTCCGTGGGGTGCATTAATAGTGATAAACAAATAGGTTTCTTGCTGCATATAATCCTTAAACAAAACATCATATAACTGTCCAGAAATTATATAATGTTATATGCCTACTCATAAACTCAACTGAATCAAAAAGATTCAAGTTAAAAGTTCAAAACATGCATAAAACACAATGAGACAGAATCTGTCCAGAAAAACAGCAGCAGCAAAACGTATTTTTCTACCCTACCAAAATTTGCCCAAAAATTCTGCAAAAATTCATGCATACAGAGGATGAAAAGTTCCAACTACAGTTCAAATATGAGCTCATTCGGAGTTACATAATAAGAATTAAAAATCATACCGTGCACAGATTCGTGCAGGAATAAAATCTCCGAACGCTATAAGCAACTTTTACAAACCAATATGGGTAAAACTTGGCACTTTATTCAAAATTCCAGAACCTAAACTAACAACAAACTCTCTTGATATAGCAAGAGGACACAAAGAAAATCACACATAAAAATAACCGGGTTGCCTCCCGCAAAGCGCTTTCTTTATAGCCATATAGCTAGGCTTCTTACTTGTTGCTTATTGAAGATGAAGCTCAGGAGGGAGCTTGAACTTTGATGTCCCTCTCTTTCTTGGGAAGTGTTCCATGCACTTCTTGTGTGAAACTGAAACTTCACGTTCTCCTCTTTTGAATCAGTAATGGCACCTGTAGTACGAAGAAAAAGTCTTCCAAGAATAATAGGACTAGAGGTTTTATTCCCCATGTCCATGATTAGAAAATCCACATGCACAAAAGTCATATATAACTCTACCATGACATCACTTACTTTCCCTAAAGCATGTTTAATGGAATCATCAGCAAGTGCAAGTTCAATAGAGCATTTTTCAAGATTTTTCAATTCAAGTATTTCATATAGTTCCTTAGACAAGACAGAGACACTAGATCCTAGATCAAGTATGGCATGGTGTGTCTCTTTTCCAATAGTTACTAGTACCTTGGGAATCCATATATCCCCAAGCTTAGGTGGTATCATGGCCTCTTGGTTGTACCTAGCAATTTTCTCTTTGAAGACATGACTAGCAATATAGGAACCAAAGCCAGCTTGGTTAGTGTTGATGGAAGGATCACTTGCAAACTTTTGTAAGATAGAGATTAATTCATGCAAGCTACAATTTTCTAAGTCAAGCAAAGGATCCTTGACTTCACTAAGCATTTTAACTTCCTCAACTTCTCTCTCTTTCATTACCCCAATAGATTCTTTAGCAACTCTCTCTTGCTCATGAATGTGTTCCCAAGATTTATTGATAACTTCTTGGCAATATTTAATTGTGTCCTCATGTTTTTGGGCTGTAATGATACTCTTTAATGATGAGACTTCCTTAGCAAGCTGATCTACCCTTTCAAACAAAGCATCTTGTTTTTCAAACTTAGAGATAAATTCCTTATTAAGCTCTTTTTGGGTAGATATAAAAGACCTAATGCTGTTTTCCAAATCACTAGAAACATTACCATTAGTAGCATATTCATTTGGCACATATGGGGGTTTATTATAAGAGTTGTAATTATTGTTCCCATACCCATTATTACCATAGTTCCTAATGAAGTTGACATCAACATTTTCAAAATTATTACCAACTAGTTCTTGCAAAGGAACATTTTCAACATTAGGTTTATTAAGCAAAGCAAGAATAGTATCCATTTTAGATGACAAATCATTAGTTTCCTCAATAGAATTCACTTTCTTAGAAGGATTGGGTGCCATATCAGTATGCCATTGACTATAGTTTTGCAAAATGCTTTCCAATATATTTTTAGCTTCTACTATAGTTTTACTCATAAAAGCCCCTCCAGCAGCAGAATCAAGTATGTTTCTAGACATGTAGTTCAAACCATTGTAGAAAGAGTGTAATATGGTACATTCATTAACCCCATGTGATGGACAAGTTCGAAGCATGAGTTTAATCCTATCCCAAGCCATAGCAACATGTTCATTTTCATTTTGCCTAAAAGAAAGGATGTTGTTTCTATTTTGCAAAATTTTAACAGGAGGATAGTATTTCTTAATAAAAGCTTCTTTAAGATCATCCCATGAATTAATACTACCGGATGGCAATGAATGCAACCACTCTTTAGCTTTCCCTCTAAGTGAAAAAGGAAATAGCTTCAATTTTAGGATATCACTTTCAACATTCTTAAACTTTTGCATGTCACATATTTTAACAAAATCATGAAGGTGCATAGAGGCATCCTCCATAGCACTACCACCAAATTGTTCCCTAGTTATCAAGTTCAACAAACTAGGACTTACTTCATAGCTATCAGCTTTAATCTCAGGTGTGGCAATAGCTCTTGTGATAAATTGATCGTTAGGAGTGTTTGTGTAGTCACATAATTTAGTTCTTTCTCCCATTTTAGAAAGTTTTTATGTATTTTTTAATTTTTTTATGCAAAACTGAAAATAAAATGAGTCTCACAAATGCAAACCGAATTACAAATGCAAGACAATGGCAAAACAAATAATTTGCTTTGAAGGTAAAGATGGATAAGATGATGCTCACATAGGTGCAACCTCCCCAAGATTAGGTGTTAGCACAAGTTGATGATGTTGACTTTGTTGTGATCTCCTTGGATAAACCTTCGCAGCTATGATTCCCCGGCAACGGCGCCAGAAAAAAGTCTTGATGGCCGTTGAAGAGGTTGATCTACGGCTCCAGAAAACAGTTGATGTCTTGGTGCGTAGTTACCTGCGTCAAAAGTGAATGGGTTAGGTTGAGACTCCAAGTGCAGAGTGTGTAGTAAGTTGAAGACGTGTTTTCCCCACGAGGGTGACTCGAGGGTTTAATATCGAACTCTCGGGGAATCAGTAGTGAAAGATTTATCTTCCTATCCTTCTTTTTGGTTACCTACAAAACAAGTTTAAATGTTTTGGTCCTCAACCTCACCTGTGGTTGTCAAGCACAAGGTGTATGAATGATATCAAGATAATTATGCAATGCAAACAAGAAATAAATATGCAATGGTGGTGAATAAATGTGCAAGGATGATGATAACAATGATGAATGATATTTTTGGGTTTTTTATGATGAATGCAAGATGAAAAGTGTTTTTGTATTTTCGGATTTAATAATGGCAGAAAATGGAAAAGTGGTAAAAGTTGTTGGAAAGGTGTTTCTTATGATTAAAAATGGACCGGGGTTCATGGTTTCACAAATGCACTCTCTCTTTAATAAAGTGGTAGACAATGGAACATAGGAGTTTACTGAGATTGCAACACAAAGTTTGATGACAAGTTACTAATTATATGGGCATCACGTCCTAACATAGAGATCTTTTGGTTATTAATCTCACTTATACTCCACCAAGATGCGAACTAAATCATAACACCTTAGTAATTAAGATAACTCAGAGTATAGCTTTAAGTATCATGACATGAAGTTAAAATAAGAACATGCTAGATCTAGTCACGGAGAAGTGGCAAATCACCCACAACCCTTGTAGCATGGTATTTTTGTTTATCCCTAGTGAGGCAACAAAGTAAGGTAAACACCCAAGTGGATCGCGATATTACAGTTGTCAACTTACCGCACTCACCACCCCCCGTTACTCCAACTAATGCACACATCACCCCACACACGCTCTCATAAACATGCTTGATCATAACAAGTAGATAAGAACGGGGTACATAATATGCATCTATATTCATAACTGAAACAAACATTGCAATCTCAAACATATATTAATTCATAAAAAGATCCACCACATAGGTATTACAAAGATGACCGTAATCATGTTCAGCCGCTCATACGGTGCTAATTAGTGAAGCTCAAAGAGAGGAGAGATACATAAGTTACTTCCACAAACTCATAGTCCAGAGGTGGACTACTCCGTCTTCATCATGGAGACGGTGGAGATGTCGATGGAGAAGATGGAGACCACGCCGGCAGCGCCCCGCCGGAGTTTTCCCTCTCCAATCTGCAGCTCTAGATCTCTCTTTCGGTGTTTCTGTGTTTCGGCGGCGCTCCTTCCAGAGAACGACGGGAGGCTTTTTTATAGGCGTTTTTAGGTCAAGACGATGTCGGTGGAGAAAAGATCGACGACAGCGGAGCCACGGGGGCCAAAAGAGTTGGCCCCACGTGGCCAGGTACATAGGCCACGTGGGCCACCCTCTTTTAGGCTTCCGGCCTCCGTTTGCTTGCTTCCTTCGCCCCAAGTCTTCTTCCTTCCAAAATATTGACGCTCGTAATTTTCCAGGTCATTTGGACGTCGTTTGGGTCCCTGAAACTTAAAAGGAAAAAATAGGGTTTTCTGCCTGCGCAGGGTTAATTCCATAAAAATAGGGAATACATATTTTATTGCCTAAAATCATTATATAACAGAGATATAACCCTTATATGATGCAAATATGATTGGAATATAAGTAATATAGTGCAAAGTTCATGTATGCATTTTACATGCATCAGGGTGACATTGAGCTTGGCTATATTCCCACGAAGATCCAACTTGCCGACATGTTCACGAAGCCACTTGATGAAGCAAGGTTCACTTATTTGAGGCATGAGCTAAATATCGTAGGTCCGAGGAGCGTCGCTTGACTATCTTGCATACACACCTATCTCTTAGCTATATGTTTGGTTTAGGTGTAGGCATGGACATAGGGGGAGTGCGGTCCTAATACATTGGACTATCCTCCCCCCATTATGCCGATAGTAAGAACTCATTTTGTCTCTATATTGTTCATTTTATGAATTGTGAGCTTAAATGACGAGTAGTGGCGGTGAACCCAAGATATATCTTCGCGGTGTCACACCACATACACTCATACATGGTGGCCTAGGCCACCGACATCTTCTTTGTGAAGAATTGATCTTTTTGGAGCTTTATGGCCTTTTTGCCTATCCGTTGTTCTTTATGGAAAACACACTCAAATGATGTTTCTTATTTGATTTTTGTGCTTCTTACCAAGTTTGAGTGTGAAGTACCATCTCCAGTGACTTTGTGTCTTATCCCAGGCCTATCTTATCTAAAAACTTGCTCCTCTTGCATCTTACATGTCCAAACAGCAAAATCTGGCATTTTTGAGTCGGTGGGGCCAGAGAATCCGGTGCTTAGGCCCGGATAATCCGGTCTGACTGAAGTCTCCGCCCTAAACCCCGGAATCTCTGGCTTAGGTCGGAGACTTCGGTGTGTTTAGGCCGGAGACTCCGGTCTGGGCAGTTTCGCAGGGATCCAAAAGGGGGTCGGGGTGGGAGTTGACTTCACAACTCCCACACACCCCCGACCCCCAACCTCTCCCCTGCTGCCGCTGCCTCGAAGTGCCACTCCGGCTGCTCCCCGCCGCCGGAATCCACCGTGCCACAGGCTCCTCCACCCTCCAAACGTTGGGGACCCTTCTCTCCTTCGTTTGACCTTCACCATGACGGGCAAAGGTTCATCTTCTCTCTCTAGGTTTTCAGTCTAGATCTTGTTTTGAGAGAAGATTTGCTTGAACTTCATGGTGTAGACTCCTTATGTTGGCAATGTACACTCCAGAAAATTACTTGTGCCAAGTTTCCCCTTAGATTTGACCTAGGTTGCAGTCTGCAGTCTCAGGCCGGAGACTCCGGTCCTCACAGATCGGAGAATCCGATGTGGCCATATTATCCGCCCCCTGAGACCGGAGACTGGTCTGGATCATATCTGAGGGAAATCTTGACTCAAATAGTTTTCTTCTTTGGCTTTCCTGGACATGCAAGCTTACCTCCATGCTATCCCTCTATTCTGTGTCTCCCAGGTGTTCCAAAGCAATTGATTTATATGCACACATCTAGGGGGAGTCTTTCCTTTTTGTTAAACATGATATGGTCATGAAGTTTATTGCAAATCCTTGTGTTGTCCTCTAACACCAAAAAGGGGGAGATTGAAAGAACATTTTGTATCCCTTAGTTTTTGTGTGTTAGTTAACAACACATGTGATAGTTTAATCTGGTGTTAAGTAAATGCAGGTTATAATGTGTACAACACTTGTGCATCAACACCAAAAGAGAAAAGAAGAATCTGGAGCTTTCCAGGCCGGAGTATCCGGTCCCCAGGACCGGAGACTCCGGACTCAGGGGATTCTGGCCAAAGCGCTGAAAGGTGGTTCAGCCCCTGGTCTAGACCGGAGTTTCCGGCCCTAGGGGCCGGTGTATCCGCCCAAGGCCGGAGTTTCCGGCCTCAGGGACCGGAGTCTCTGCCTAAGCTTCAACTCGCCTGAAAGTGGTTCACCCCCTGGTGGGGGCCGGAGTATCCGCCCCCAGGGGGCCAGAGTATCCGCCCCAGACCGGAGTCTCCGGTCACTTGGACCGGAGTCTCCGGTGTGAAGCTGTCTGCAACGGCTAGAATTTCTGGGAGGGGTATAAATACCCCTCCACCTACCTCCAGCGAGCCAGCTCGCCCGGAATTGAAGACACCATTATTGCAAGCTCAAGAATCACTATATCTGCCAATCCCTCCACCCAAACTCGTTGATCTTTGGAGGATTGAAGGAGAAGGCCCCGATCTACATCTTCACCAAGCCGTTCTTCATTTCCCCCTCATTCACTTGAGGGACCATTTGCTAGGGTTTCCACTAGGAAAACCTAGCCCATTGTTGTACTTTCTTGATTGTCTTTGTGACAGATTGTAGCTGTTTGGGAGCCCCCAATCCATTGTGGGTTGTTCCCCAAATCGTTGTTGTAAAAGCTCCGGACTCCGCCTTGAAGGTTTCCGATAGTTGAAGTGAACCAATCCTTTGTGGTGCGGTTCACCGGAGAAGAGGGTGAAGCCTTTGTGGCTGTTGAACCATTGTGTTGGTTCACACCTCTCCAACGAGACGTACTCCCCTAAAAAGGAGGAACTCGGGAATACATCCGTGTCTCTGCGTGCTTTCAGTTCGGTTACCTCTATCCTTGTTTACCGCCTTTACTTTATATATCGTGCTTAGTTGCTAGCTTGTCATATAGGTAAATTCACCATAGTTGCATATCTAGAGAATTTACCTTTTGTGTCAAGCCTAAATTGAAAAAGAACTAAAATTTGGAGTAGCACCTATTCACTCCCCCTCTAGGTGTCATACCGATCCTTTCACATGGTTTGATCATCGGCTTGTCTAGTTCATAAATATGTCCCTGGTCTTCCTCTGGATCAAATAAACCTTTACTTTGCTGAATCTGGTATGATCGCAATGTAGCATTGGTAAAAAGGAACAAGCATACATGCGACACACCAACATACAAAGGTTTCACAAACAAGTAAACCATGTTTAGGTTAGATAATGGTTTTAAGGGTGAATGGAGGCGATTTTACTAAGTTTGATTTAAAAAAATAAATAAAGATACCATTTTTGTAGTGTTAAAAGGTTGATTTTCGAAGCTACAACACTTTTGAACTTCTGTTAACCAAAATATTGTGTGACTACAAGCCTTTGAAAGGTATCTAAGATTGTGAACTACTAGCTTTGGTTGAACTCAACCAGGTTTATAATTTTTGATTAATTTGTGTTTGAAAAAAGATTGCACATTTCATCATTTGGTGAGACGGGTGTGGTCATAGAAATAATCTAACCAACAATTTTTTTTAATCTAGACGTGTAAAAAAGAAAATTCAATATGTCTCTAAATATAAACTGTTATAACAATTCAATTTGACCCAAGGGCAGCCATCTGGACTGGAGTGCTGGCATCTTGCGCAACCTTCTGTTCTTCCTCTTAGACTTCGTGCCTAATGGGAGGCAGTTTACCAGCATGTCGACGTTTGTGGATCTCCTCCGGCAAAGAGATGACGAAACCTTCATCCCAAGTGGTTTATCCCCGGTGGTGAAGATCTTGGTATGGCGTTGCGGGGACGTGGAAGATGGATCTGATTCTACCTTCATGCTTTGTCCAATGTACTTTCTAGAAGTTTCTGGGACTGGGTGCAATTTGTTGGGATTTTTACTGGATTGAAAATGAGAAATTTTCTAACCCATCTTTTGTTAGGAAAAAAGGGGGAAAGAGGGGACCTGGCTCGTGGAGTCGTGGGTACCAACGCACGTGATGTGTCATTTTTTTAGAAATTCAAGAAATTTCAAAAAATTCTGAATCTTTTTTGCGCTCAAAGACAGTTAAGTATTTTACTCGTGTAATTTTTTTGTCAAGGAAGTGATGCTCATTAACTTCTGAAAAAAACTCCATGACGAATATAGTGTGTAAATACTAAATAGTGCTTCTTTAGGCAAATCTTTGACCCATCTATACTATTATTAAAAGAGCAAACTTGTGTTGATACATTGAATCTGAGCCCTTCAATATTTGGTCAACGGTCCAGATCGCTCCAATGTTTGACAACTCAACACAAATCCACTTTTGCCCGTTTTACCCTCCCACCAAATCACATAATACTGCTAATGCCATAGTACCGGTTCGTTCTTCTATTTCTGGAACCGCCGCTCTGCCTCGCGAGCGACGACGATGAAGAACCTGCAGCGTACGGCGGCGACGCTGCTCTCCACGACCCCTCGGCACCATCAAGTGGCCCCTCGCCGCCCCCTCTTCCGACGGTATTTTCCCTTCCTCTTCGCGTTTCTCAGATCCCCCGCCGGCTCTTACCAGATCCCCACCCGCCCCTGGACGCCGCGGCGCGGGTGGAGGAGGAGCTGGGGAGGGCGGTGGAGAAGGAGAAGGAGAGGGCGCGGCGGGCGGGCCACCGGCGGCTGCGCCAGCGGCAGGTCAAGGAGGAGACGGAGGCCTGGGCGCGAGACCGCCCAGGAGTACCTCCGGCTCGAGCGCGAGATGCTCGACCGCAACCTCACCCCCGCGCTGTCGCCAGGAACCATGATTTGCAGCGCCGGAAGCGGGTCAAGCACGTCTACGCCATGTACCTGCTACTGCTCCCCGCCGAGAAGATCGCCGGCATCGTCATGCACAAGATGATGGGACTCCTCAGCTCCAGCAAGGATGGATGCAGCAGCGCCCGCATTATCCAGGTCGCACACTCCATCGACCCGTCATCGCGCGACGCCCACGGTCGGACTCGAAGACGGCGAGCTCTCGGCGGAGCTTCTCGGCTACGGCCAGGACACTCCTCGCGGGCGCGGGCGCGGTCAAACTCGAAGGCGACCGGCTCACGGCGGAGCTTCTCGGCCGCGTCCAGGTGCGCCGCTGAGCTAAGCGACGGAGGAGGCCGACGCGACTACGCGACGGCAGCGGCGCACTCCCGGGAACCTCCCGTCGCCAGGTACATCCCCTACCCCGGCCTCCCAATCCACCACGCGATGGGCCTCCCAGCTCCATCTCGCGAACCTCTTGCGGCCAGCTCGGCCCGGCGGGAGAGCCACACTACGGCAGCCTGCCTGCATCCCGGCGGCGGCCCCTACTTCTGAACTTATTCTGGTGTTAAGCCTGAACATAGCGGAAGTGCCACTGCTCCCGTTTGTGCAGGTGGCCGGCTGGTACCTTTCTTATTTTCTGCTGTCTAACCGGTCTGACCTGCTGCGGGTTTGCAGAAACAGGCATAATCAGCATCGCGGGCTGCAACAAAAATCGAACTGTTAGTTCACCATCAGTGCGTGCAAGCGTCTTCAGGTAAATTGCAATTTTTGTTTTGCCAAATGAAGTGTTAGTTCGATGTTGAGTTTGAAATTTCCTGAGCGAGTAGTTCTGAATTCCAACAACCATCGCGCATATGAGAGAAAAATACCAATTCCTTAACTATGACACCGTGTGCTCATCTCGCAGGTGGTTGCCAATCAGGCGTGAAAAGAAAAACAAATTGCATCTCCAGCTCTATCCACATCTGCCTATCTCCTGTGTTGCCTCACGTGCTCCCTCTCTTGAGTAACTCACCAAGGTCTGGTTCTCCACTGTAAGTATCACATGCATGTTTCCCCTAATATGCCTGATATCTTTGTCACATCTCTGTCTTCACCCCCTCTCGGTACTGCACTCTATTGTTGTGTTAATACATCAAAAAACCTACTCTTTTTAAGACCGGACATTTATCTGGCCCATCTCAACAACTGGAGAATGCATTTAATGATTTGGAGCATTGGTATTTGACTGGTAGGCATTCTCTTGTGAAGTTATAGAATGTATAACCGGTAGCCATTCTCTTGTGAAGGTATATAGTTGTATTCAATAAATCATTCTTGCAAAAATACCACCACGATCTGACACTCACGACATTTTGTATTGCAGCTTGCGCATGGAGCTCTAATCTGGTAGCATTGTTAACATGAGCAAGTATCTTAGTGATTTAAGAATTACAAATTTCAGAACAGCACAGTGATGAGTTGGTTCAGGTATCTCAGGAATCCAATAACCAGTACTTTTTTTGCAAAGATATGACTATATATAAACTGGAGCATACTGATTGGAAATGCTTGTAGTCTGGAAGTGATTCTCAGCCTATATACTTACCTATAGGGATACATTATCCATGACTCCTTCCTCATATACTAATTAATCATCATCGGTTCAGTGCTTCGTACAAATTGCAGGCATGCAAGATTGTATAAGGGCAAAGGTACTCTAAGAAGCTTGATGACAAACAAGTGATCAACATACTTACAGAAAACTGTCAACGTCCACAGGAGAGGGAGCAAAGCATTCGTGAGCATGGTGGAGCGTGGGATTAAATTATGGACTATAATATTAGTGCTCAGTTGTGCTACTTAATCAAGAAGAATACATGCTCAGGTGGGCTAAAGTGGCACATCCGTGAAATTTCCGTCTGTATTGTCTAAAATACCGGTCAATCCAAGAGAGGCCTTAATTGTAATTTAGAGTAGCCTTGTGTAGCCACATTCTTTCTCTTTTAAGAATCAATGCTCATAAGTAGGTACAAAATCTGTGTATCAGCATATTTTGTATCATTTTTCTAGAAGTTGTCTTCACATTGGTATGCTTCATTTTGGTCAACACTGCGTGCATTTGAATTGTCATACTCTTATATAACTTATTAAAACTACATAAAAATAACTCATTAAGCGCCTTTTTGATTCGTAGGATAGGAAATTCAGTTCTTTAGAATTTCCTTTAGGAATGTCATTCAAAAGAATCCGTATGTTCTATTATATTTTGGAGACGTGCGTTGCACGTGCAAAGCAACTAGTAATATTAAGGAAGTCATTATTTGAAGATTTTTTGTATGGGTCCCGATGTCAGTTTCGATTTTTTTGAACTTCTATTTTTCTTTACCGGTGCAATGATATCGCGGTTATCCTTGTTAAAAAAAAATGATATCGAGGTTAACCAATTTTTAGACTCGGCGGTCCTAATAACCCTCCCTCCCGAGATCGATATCGGACGGTGCAGATTACGTTGGTGGTGCACGCCGACCGTCCCAACCCTAACTGGGAGCCTATAAATGCAAAAGAAATCCTCTCGCCAAACCACCAAACAAACCCAGCCGCCGCCGCCTGCAGCAGCAGTCCCCCCCTGCCCCCTCCTTTTTTCCATCGATCTCTTCCATACAGTTATGTTTCGATTTGCTTTTGGTTTTCAATATCTGCTCTGTCTCCGTTGATGATCCAATTATACTTTCGTTCTTCTGAAATTCTCAATGTGGAAGAACTGGAGACCTGAACTGAGGAGACATCTCAACTTTCTCTTTTGAGTATTCCTGTTTTTTCGTTTTCGTTTCTACAAATCGGTGTGTAGGATCCCCGTGATGACCTGTGATGTTAAAGTAGTGGCCTGATTCATACGTTGATGAGATCTATTATCACCCAGAGGGATCTGAAAAAACCAGCCTACCTTGTTTTTTTGTATTTTCCGATCTTTATTGCAGAAGAAACTATTTTTTGTTTTGTTCTGGTTGCTCCCAATGACTGGACAATTTTAAGTTTCAGCCTTGTCTGAAGAAATATCAATCTGTTGATACATCTATGCAAATGTTCTGAGGGTGCGTTGGCACTGTTTTTATCTCCATTTCCGTCTATATCTTTATTTAGATCTAGTTTTCAATGTTGTCCTATGATGATCAAACTAAATAACTTTCGTTCTTCTGATGCGCCATCTGGAGACCTGAACCGAGGAAATACATTTGTTTATGTCTCTTCTCGTTCTTACATCTTTTTCGCTTTTATTTGAGTTATGATATTTTTTCGGCTGTTGATGTTGCTTCACATCTGGAAGAATGGCCTGATGTTAACAGTTTGGTCATCCTGTAGAGGGAAGCATAGATGAACGGAAACACCGGCCAGCATTAAACAGCACAACGCTCTATTAAACCGCGTCGTGTTACCTGTCTTCTGGTACAATGTCTATATAGGAAGTCTTCTAGAGTTTCTAGTTTCTCTTTCCTTTTAGTTGAATATCTGGTGTTGATGCAGATGATGATACACGAGTTTATGGGTAATTTGCGTCTGAGGCATTTCTTTGATGTCACACCCTTTTTCACCTTGGAGATCTGATGCATCCTTCTTTCTTCTATTTTTTTTCGTTATTTCCTGTTTTTGTTTGTTTGGGTGAGATGAGGATGAAATTAACTTATTGATGGATGGTATGATGTCCACCGAATCATGTATTAGCTCTATCTGATCAAATCCCCTGCTAGGTTTTTTTATTTTGTTGATAAACCTGTCATTTAAATTTTTCTTTTGAATGTTCAATTCTCTTTAACGGTTCAAATGGTTGATGCATATGAGGAGACAAAAGTTTATGGGTAATTTGCGTCTGAGGCATTTCTGTGATGCCACACTCTTTTCACCTTGGAGATCTGATGCGTCTTCTCATTAATCTTATATTTTTAGCACTGTTTTAATTTTTATTACGCTTAGTAGGAAAGCGATGAGATGATGAATGAGATTAATTTCCCTATTGGTTTGATTGGCTGATATGATGGCCCAAATACTGAACTGAATCTGATCATCCTCCTGCTTTTTCAAATGAAAATTGATCTGTTTTCCTTTCTGTGAATGTTTATTGTGTTGTGTTCTTTGTTGATAGGTTGAGTACTTTTGTTGGTTCTTTCAGTTTTGCTGTCACTGATGTTTGTTTGAACAGGGTATCATGCATCTAAATTTAGGAAAAACCAGCGAAAAATGTGAAGGAAAGTCAGGGTACTTAGCATAAATTTGTGTATTATGTGCCGTACATAATTACTGTAGTATACATCACCTAAACTAAAAAAACCGCATCACATTTTTTATGGAAAGCAACAACGTTAAATACACAAGCTTAGATCTGTAATATACAAAGTAATTTGAATCATATTAGGGTTAAATAATATGGCTGTGAAGAAGGAAAAGTCAGGCTACTGTAGCTTACCTGACATTACTCCTCAACGTTAAGAGGATCCGGCTCCCTAAATTTAGTCACAAACCTATCTTGCTTGATAGATGTTGACCAAGTGTAGAACTCTCAAGATACAAGCCAGTCTGCCTCAAGAGCATGAAGATATTACTGCAGGGTTGTTTGAACATCTCTCTGTGTATCGTGTTTGTACACCTAGTAACTAGCTGTTTCAGTCAGATAATGAGCATTGTGATGAACTACTCTGATGATGAAGTTGTGATGACCTGTGTGTGAGAATTGTATGAATGCGATGGATAAGAAGCTCCAAATGCAATAGAATTTTGAGACATTTTAGGTGGAAGGTATCTTAATGTACACTTTCAACGGTTTATGTAACCCCTCTCCCATTATTGTCAACTTTTGCACGTAATTATCGATGTACAAGGTTGAGCACACAAGTCAGTGACCCTTTGTTCGCCATCAATTCTAAATTCAAAGTACAATTGGAAAGTAACCAAGTGTGTCCATTGGTGGCCTTTAAACATGTCTGGAGGACACCCGTGATGGACATATTGCGAGTAGGTGTAGTCTAATCGATACGGACACAATGTGAGCAGGCGTCAATATAGATTTTGCAACAAATAAATCAGCAAAATTCTTTCTAATATTACGAATGACTCACGTGCCCAGAATTGTGTTACCCAAGACTTTTATTTGATGTTTGGCCGTATTTGAGTTGCGAGACATTTATTTGATCACTTCCATTTCGTCGTCAGATTTGTGGTTGGCTAGTTTTTTTTTTGGTTTGTTGCAAAATGACTAACAAAACTCAAAAGAAAAATTACTAGGGCCTTGTTGGTCCCAAATAAGGCGGTCCCGTGTCCCACACCCCGAAAAAGGGCACAATTAAGCTATGCTGGATACGAATTTGATGGGTATGAAAGCAATTGGACTAATGAAGTACTCCCTCTGTTCCAATTTAATTGAGATGTATCTAGACCGTAAACAAGTATAGATATATCCTTATTTAAACAAATGCAAGTCAACTATTTTAGAACGGAGCTAGTAGCTCATTTGTTAAAGATTGGTGATAGTTCAGGATATTGTTTTTCATTATTATTTTATTGTATCAGTTTCGAATTGAGATGGCTCCTGCTCTAGCTCCCACTCCCACGCCCCCTGCCACAGGCGGCGCGCCCACTAGCCCCTCGCCGGCGTCAACCAGCACGCTGGTGACCACCATACCGGCGACCTCCACTTCGGCCTCGCCGGCCACCCACCCATCCCCAGTATCCCCCTCGCAGCGCTGGGCCCCGTCGGGCGCCACGGACAGCGCGGCATCTCGGCTGCGCGGACTTCAATCCCGTGGGCCACCGCCTGCCGCGGCGGCAGCGGCCTTCTCGTCTGCAGAGCCTGTGGTGTTTCATGGCGCCGCTGGCGTGCGGAGCTCCAGCCGCCTTGTTCAAGGCGCGAATCCGAGGTTGCAGGGACGCTCCTCGGCCAGTTTGGGTAAGGGGCATTCACTGCCTACGAGTAGCTCGGCGCAGTGCCCGGCGGATGGATCCTCGCCTCCGTCCACCCCTACTCCTGGCGCTGCCTACGGCCCGGCCACTGGCTCCCCTACGGCGGGATTTGACCGGTCAAGGACCCCAGAGTGGCAACTTGTCTCTTCGCGACGTCGGCGGCGTGCTCCGCCCGTACCTTCTTCGGGACGGAGGAGTAATGGCACCTGGCCGCCTCCGCAGGCCTTCCCACGCCAAGACTCCTTTATCTCGCGATTCCGCGGCCGCTGCCCTGCTTCAGACCACCGCGCTGCTCAGTGTCGCGATCCCGTGCGCTGCGCCTTCTGTCTTCGCTCCGGCCACCGCGCTAGGTTCTGCCGCAAGCGCCTTGCCTCTGTGCGGGGGTGCTCTGCTCCGCTGCGCCTCTCGCAGCTCCCGCCGCCTCCTCCCCCGCCTCCCTCGGCCATGGCCAGCGAGTACCGCCCCGGCGAGCCGGCCCAGCGCCCGGGCCGCGGGGCCACGTTCTCCTTATGCTCCCAGGACACGGACGAGCTTGTGCGCGAGCTCCGCTTCTCCGCCGTCCTCGTCTCTCTCTCGGAGCCCCGCCCTGGCATCACCTGCCAGCTCGTGGCGAGGACGCTGGAGCGCGACCTGTCCATCCCCTCCAGCCGGATGCACGTGTCCAACCACCACCCGGAGCCGTTCCTGGTCCGATTCGAGCAGTCGGGCCACCGTGACATTGCTCTCGCTGCTGGGGACGCCACCTGCCGCTGCGTGAAGCTCTCGCTCACTCCCTGGACGCCGGCCGGGGGCGGCCACCAGCAGGTGTGGCGGTACTACTGCCGTCTCGCGGTGGAGCGAGTGCCGCTGCAGTGCTGGACCAAGGAGAAGGTCCAGGATGCTGTTGGCAGGTCCTGCCTGGTCGACAGGCTTGAGCGCCAGTCTCTCCAGTTCACCGACACCTCATGCGTCTTCGCGTGGGTCTGGACTACGACGCCGGACGGCATTCCCACCTCCAACGACTACTCCGTCATCGACATGCCGCCGGAGCTGCGTGGGCAGGCTCTGCTGCCGGAGGGCTCGCCGCGGGACGAGGGCCAGCACGGGCCGACGTTTCCGGTGCTCATTCACTTGGACACCTACAAGGACTACGCGCCGCTGCCGGCGGGCAGCACGGCGGCCTGGCCTCGAGTGGAGCATTTTGGCTGGAAGCCGGCGTTCTGGCCTGCTTGGCTGCAGGGCGGATGACGTGGCGCAGGACCCACCTCAGCGCCACCGCCAGGAGGGTGGTGGCTCGGGCCGCAACGGTCGGCGCCACGACGCCGAGCCCCGTGACTCTGCTGCGAGTTCAGGCTCTAGTCTGAGCAAGGAGCACGGGATGGCTAGCCTGTCTTGCTCTAGCTCCCAGGAGGGGAGCAGAGCGTGGCCCCACTCGCCGTCGTCCCCTGATGGTCTGCTCGAGATGTCGGGCACGCCGCTCCCGCCAGGTCCCTGCCCTGCTGCTGCTGGCTCGTCGGCATCTGCTGCAGCGCCGCGGACTCATGGGGAGCCCGTGATGGCCTTCGCTGAGCCAGACATGCATCCCTTCCAGTCTGACATGGCCGAGTTCTAGAGCGAGCTCACAAGGGTTGACCCGCTGCTCTTGTCGTGTTCTCCTCCTGAGTCGCGGGGCCGGGTAGGCCCCAACTGGTCCCCCTTGCTGGCGGTGGATGAGAGCACTTTGCCTGTGTTTGAGGCCGGTCCGGAGCAGTGGATGGGCCTTTCGCCGGCTGAGCTGGGCCTGGAGCTGGGCCTGGAGCCAGATGGGCCCTCGGCCAGCAAGATGGGCCTCATGTCCTCCTCTGGGCCTGAGCTGCAGTCTGGCGTGCTGGGGGAGCCTGATGAGCCGTCCACTTTGCTGGGCCAGTTTGATCTGGCTCACTTCGACGTCTCCTCGCTTCAGATCGTTCCTACGCTGCCGCCTGCCTCGCGCTTGATGCCGGTGGAGGAGCTCGCCGGCCAGCAGGCGATGGAGGTGGATGGCAGCACCACCTTCTTGGCCAAGGTGTTCGGCATGCTGCCCTCGTCGATCATGGGCGCGCCTCCCGTGTTCGCCCCGTTCCCGGCTGCGGAGATGCGCATGGTGCCAACCCCCGGCAGCCGTCGCGCCTGAGCCGCCGCGTCGCACCAGCTCTCGTCAAGGCAAGGCCAAGATGAACCTCACCCAGGAGCAGAGGGCCCAAGCATGCCTCGCCCACCAGCTAGCTTTCATCGACAAGCCGAGTCAGTTCAACCCGGCGGTGCGCGCCAAGTACGTCGTGCGTTATCGCACGCCGCTGGGCCAGTTCACTTCCAAGATCGGCCGGGCTGTTGGGCTGCACTCCTCTGCGCGCATCCGGCTCCCGGATGACCAGCTCGCTGCGTTGGCTGGCGAGGAGCTTGGCGGTGTCGCTTGATCGCCTGCCGCGCCGCTTCCGTCCGAAGATCGTGAACCTTTAGTTCCTATGTTAGAACATCCTCAGTGTGCTTGTTTGCTCCAGCCCTGGCCTGCCGCTGGGGCTTTTGCTGCGTCTGTTGGTACTGCCTCTGGCCTGTCTGCCTGTTTGTTTGTTGGTCTGTTTAGTCCGTGGTGCCTAGGTTGGGCACTTGTGAGTCCCGCCGACCATGTTGTACTGTTCTTGTTCTTCAAAAGGTGCACACTCGCTGTTCGAGTGTGTGTATTGTTTGTTTCAGCTGCTCTGTCTGCCCGTGTTCCGCCGAGTTTGATCAATGGATAAGGCCTTCTCCATCTTAAACTGGAACCCGCGAGGTCTCAACGCGCGGGCTAGGCGTCTTGCGGTTCAGTCGCTTGTTGATCAAGTTCGTTGCTCAATCCTTTGCTTGCAGGAGACAAAGCTGGCCTCGTTCTCCGCTGAGTTCTTGCGCGAGACGGTTGGCCCCTCTCTCGATGGCTCAGCTGTCCTCCCTGCTGCAGGGACCCGAGGTGGTGTCTTGTTGGCTTGGAACAGCTCCATCTTCGGCGCCGATCAGATTGAGGTCTCCTCCTTCTCGGTCTCGGCGAGGCTCACGCCTTGCTCGGGCGGTGCGCCATGGACGATCTCCACGGTCTATGGCCCGTCGGATGATGCGAGGAAGCCGCAGTTCCTCCAGGAGCTGGTTGACCTCCGAGGCCGCATCAGTGGCCCCTGGCTTATCCTCGGGGACTTTAACCTGATTTATGAAGCTCGCGATAAAAGCAACGGGAATCTCGACCGCGCCATGATGGCGAGGTTTAGAGCGGCCCTCAACGCAAGTGAGCTCAAGGAGATCAAGCTGACAGGGCGCCGTTTCACTTGGTCTAATGAGCAAGCCGATCCCACGCTGTGCCGCCTTGATCGCGCCTTTTGCGACGCGGATTGGGATTGCTACTTCTCCGACGCGCGCCTGCAACCCCATGCCTCTGCCATGTCTGACCACTGCCCCTTGATCCTCACTTGTGAGTCGCCAATTCCGCAGCGGCCTCGCTTCCGTTTCGAGGCTTACTAGGTGCATGAGGAGGGCTTCTCCCAGGTTGTCTCCCAGGCGTGGAATGAGCCCTGCGTGGCTTGTGATGCTGTTGGCCGGCTGCAAGAGAAGATGGAGCGCACTGCTAGGGCCCTCCGTGTCTGGAAGAAGAACTATATTGGTGACACTAAGCTGCAGCTCTTGATGGCGCAGGACATGGTGCTGCTCCTCGACGCTGCGCAGGAGTTCCGGCAGCTCGAACCGGATGAGCTTGAGCTTCGGAAGGCTCTCAAGTCGAGGATCCTTGGCCTGGTCGTCATCGAGAGGATCAGATTGCAACAGCGAGCTCGTGTCAATTGGCTTAAGGCTGGGGATGCAAACACTCGCTTCTTCCACCTAAAAGCTAATGCCCGGAGAAGGAAAAACTTCATCCCCTCCCTCTCTGGTGCCCATGGCGTTGCTACCGAGCATGGTCACAAAGCTGCTGTCATCAAGGATTTCTTTGAGGGTGTGCTTGGAACCCCTGCGGGTGCATCGGCCTCCTTTGATTGGGATAGCCTCGGGATGCCCGCTCTGGACCTGTCGGAGCTGGATGACGAGTTCTCGGCTGAGAAATCCTAGCGGCCATTGGGGATTTGCCGGCTGATCGCGCGCCGGGTCTGGATGGGTTTAGCGGTGCCTTCTTCAAAGCGGCGGCGCCCATCATCATCCAGGACCCGCTGCTTGCGTTCCGGCAAGTCTTTCAGCTCAACCGCACCAGTTTGCACAAGATGAATGATGCCCACATTGTTCTGATCCCCAAAGTCGATGGTGCTGCCACTGTTGGCGACTTCCGGCCAATCAGTTTGCTGCACAGCTTCTCCAAGCTCTTCATGAAGGTGCTTGCGTCGAGGCTTGCTAAGCGGATTGGTGAGCTGATCTCTTCGGTTCAGAGCGCGTTCCTCCGTGGGCGGTCCATCCAGGACAACTTCCTGCTTGTCCAGGGCCAAGTGCGTCGGTTGCACCGATCCAAGTTTCCCTCCTTGCTTGTGAAGCTTGATATCGCCAAGGCTTTCGACAGCGTCTCCTGGACCTACTTGCTGGACATGCTCCGTGCTAGGGGTTTTAGCCAGCGGTGGTGTGAGTGGATTTCCCTGTTGCTCTCTACCGCCTCCTCGCGTGTGATACTCAATGGGATTGTGGGGGACAAGATCAGGCATTGTCGTGGGCTGCGCCAAGGCGACCCCCTGTCTCCGTTCCTTTTCATCCTTGCCATGGAGCCTCTGCAGCGGATCATCGACATGGCTGTTCAGGAGGGGGTCCTCTCGAGGTTGCGTGGCCAAGCCAACGGCATCCGCACCTCGCTCTATGCGGATGCCGCAGTTTTCTTCATCAACCCTGTCAAGACGGAGCTCGAGGCGGTTCGCTCCATCTTGCAGCGCTTTGGTGATGTCACCGGTCTGCGTGTCAATTTTGACAAGACCAGCGTTATCCCTATTTGCTGCGGTGCCCTCGATGTCGCATACATTGTTTCCCCTCTTGGCGCCCAGATTGGCAGTCTGCCTTGCAAGTTCCTTGGGTTGCCGCTAAGCCTGCGCAAGATTCGGCGGGTGGATTTCCAGCCCCTCCTTGACCGCATTGCCGGCCGGCTCGCGTGCTGGAAAGCTAAGCTGCTCTCCGCTGCGGGCCGCCTTGTCCTGCTTAATGCAGTGCTCGTGGCGCTCTCCGTCTACTGGATCTCCATACACGCCATGCCTGCTTGGCTTAGGAAGGCGATCGACAAGTTGAGGCGTGCCTGGCTTTGGCGAGGCGAGGAGTCTTGCCACGGTGGACACTTTAAGATTGCGTGGAGCAGGATTTGTCGGCCGCGTGACCTTGGCGGTCTTGGCATTGTTGATTTGGAGGAGTTTGGAACTGCTCTCCGCCTCAAGTGGTTGTGGCTCGAGCGAGTCTCGCCGGAGAAGCCGTGGTTCGGCTTGCCTACCCCCTGCTCGTTGGCTGAGCAGCAGCTCTTTGCGGCGGCGACGATGACGACCGTCGGCAATGGGCGTATTGCCCGCTTCTGGCAAGATAGCTGGATGGAGGGTGGTCGGGCCCCCTTCGTCCTCTTCCCGGGCCTCTTTGTTGTTTCGAGGCGCAAGAACCGCCGCCTGGTCGACGCGCTGCATGACCAGTGTTGGGTCAAGGATCTGCAAGGCCTTTGGAGGGCGACTGCTGCCTTGTCTCTCCACCCGGCGACGAATGATTCTTTCTCCTGGCGCCTTGCGGAAAACGGCCAATACTCGTCGGCGTCGGCTTACCGTCTTCAGTTTTTGGGCTCCACCTCCTCGCCCCTCTCGGGTTCGATTTGGCAGGCTTGGGCTCCGGCCAAGTGTCGGCTTTTTGCTTGGTTGATCATGCAAAACAGGGTGCTGACGGCGGATCGTCTGATGGCTAGGCATTGGCCTAACTCCTACTTCTGCCCGCTCTGCCGGAGGAACCTGGAGACGGCCGAGCACCTGTTGGTTGAGTGCCCGTGTTCGCGTTCGTTGTGGTGTGCTGTGGCTGTCAAGCTTGGGCTCGGATCCCTACACCCGAACTCCTGGCAGCCGTGCCCGCCCCCCTCCTTGGTGTCTTGGCTTTCGTCGCTTGCCTCAGGCTCCGGTGATAGACTCAAGGCTTGCAAGTCCATCGCCCTGCTGGTCATTTGGGCCATTTGGCGAGAGCGGAACGCTAGAATTTTCCGTGAGGTTGATCGGCCGGCCTTGCTTGTGGCCGATGATGTTTTCGATGAGATTGCTAGTTGGGTGATGGCGGGTTGTCGCCATCTTAGATGCCGCGAGTAGTCCGCTTGCGGTTTGTGCCTTGTAACTTTTCCTTCTATCAATGAAAACGCAGCTCTCCTGCGGCTTTCGCAAAAATTATTATTTTATTTTTCTGTTAATGAATTAGCTATCGTTGAACTAAAATTGAAGCCTACCAGAGTTCAATACCTAGCAAATTAGCGGTACATTTTTTTGCCTACTACATACATACATATGACCTACAATCGAGCTCGGCCAAATGGCCTGCAGCTTCACCAAAATGCTGGTTAAGAAAAACGACCCTTCTGGTACAAACAGTGTAATATCACTCTCTCCATATAAGGGTTTTGAGCAGCAAGTGCATTTGGCGTTGTAACCAGGGTTTACATAAAAACGAGTGCTTAAACAAAAAAAACGAGTGCTTAAAAAAATTGCTTATTTCTCTCAAACACGGCGCAGTTCCTTCGTTGTCTTCCTCCAAAACAAAGGACAGTGCCATAGCCGGGCTGGCATGGGCTGATGCTTGCCGGCAAGGGTTCCGTGCTCGCAATTCTAGATGCTAGCAGATAACTAGATACACACAAATTCTACAGTATAAAACTAAGCCGAGGGCTTCTTCCCCTCTGGTCCCTTTAACTTTTCCTCCCAAAAAAACCATCTGGTACCCCAAAACTCTTGGGAAAATTGATAGGAGCAGGTGACTACTCAATTAAGAAGAAGGCACACGGTTACAACGCCAGCAAGTGCTAGAAAACAACCAACAAAGACCACCTGTGCATTGCTTTCATTTTGAAAACAAAGGCAAGATTTCCATCCGAGTCCAACAAACACACAGCAACACATCACGGAACTCAGATTTCCATCCAGTCAATATACACCAAGAATTGAACCATTGTACATGTAAAGAAGAATTTCCAGGCAAAAAACATAGCACCGTGTATCTCATATGGGGGAAATGGTGGCCTCTAAGTAGCTGATGTAACAACACAGAGATGGATCACGAATCAAGCCGGTATGCAGTAAGAGGTGCTAAGGGTGGGAGGAAGGACGCACACCAGGTGCGGACCAGCTGGATTGCAGCTGATGTTAGCATCGCCTACGTCCGGCAGGCCTAGCTGCGGTGGGTGTACGTACCCAGACACCAGCGGGACGCATGTCACAGCGATCTCGATCCTTGACCCTGTGGGTAAAATGAATGCTTACTGTTAAAATGGTGCACATGATGATTGTATATTGATTGGGGTTGGACAAAATGGATGGCAAGCAAACTGAACCGCATATGTGTCTGACTCTAACCTGGTGCTTCTGAGAACGAAATGTGACCGGATTTCCTCCCAGCAACCATCCAGTTTTGTGGATTAGCATCGACCTGATAAAGTATCTCATCCTGCCAAACAAATTTCAGGTTTAGCTGTGAAGAAAAAATTCAATATCTTATGTTCTCAGTGCTTATCTTCTGCATAAACATGATGCCTAGTGAACTGGATCGATAGCACGGTACAAGATGCAAGAAAGAACAAGAATGAATGTTCTGCAGACTTACGCCAGACAGAGATGCCTCCTCCAGGTCCTTCAGCCTTTCAACCCTCCATTTCATGTTCACTAATTGACCAACCCTTAGGCAGTCGGTAGAAAATGGAAGGAATCCAACTGCCAGACATGGATCTAGAACAGGGCGCTTCAGTTTGAGTAAAATCTTGAATAGAAGCTCTTCAGAATCATCAGGTTTAACAGGAACTGGAGAGTGTGCTCCGGTTGTTCTGTCACCGGATATCCCATACTTAATATTCAACATGCTGTCTGCCTTTTCCAGCTCATCTAGGTCTGAAAATGTGAAAGCTTAAACTGGATGATTCATGTTTAAGAGTTATAGCTTGGAAATGGAGTTTACTTTGTACTTTTTCAGATGGTCATTGTGGCCACTAATCTTACTCTATTTAACCATAGGACAAATATAGTTTCATGGTTTAATAAAAAAATACAGCAATATACAATTAACTTTGGTTATAATGAAAGTATATGACTTATAGTTGCAGTGAAGAGTATCAGACGTGGGCAATCGTGGATTGCAAGGGCCAGCAAAAGATGAAAAGTGGACTTAAAAAAAAGAACGTACCTTTTGTGCCACTTAAACGTATTACAAATAAAATTCCAGCTCTGGAAGAAGGAGCGATAACCAGAGGGAACAAACTTGAAGTCGGCCGTCCATCCTTGCCTAAGTGCTCAAATCCAGCTTGTAGGTCTAACGATACATCCTTTACATGCAGAATAGCCTTCACTTCAGAATGTAATATCACCTGGACGTGAAACAAAACACAAACTGGGATTTAAGAATACAAGGGAATTTACCAATAACTATATACATTTGCACACTGCACAAATGCGGTATTAGTGTTGGCAGCATTGTTGCTGATGTCCAATACAAGATAGAGAACATGTTTTACGCGCCTTTTTTGACAAGGTATCAGCTAACAATTGTGTAAACATGAGTACTGTACCTGCAGAAGTAGGGTTCCATCATTGCATTTGTCAACAACACGTGTGCTCACATGGAATGGATTAGTGAAATGTACGGCAATGGTCCTAGAAAACAATCACAATGTAAACTTTCAAGTCGGCATATCGAAAAAGTGAGAGCACAAACACTTGAGGGTAATACCTTTCAAATACTTGATTATGGAAAGCTCCAAATTCAAGCTTGAGAGCAATCATTCTCATTCCATCTACTATGCTATGTTTCTGAGGGGATGCTGAACAAATATAGAAAAAACAAAAACGTGAACCAACTGGCTGAAAAACACTACCACACCCAACGTATAACCTATTTCATACGAACCTGGGGATGTTCCCTTTGCAATTGTATCGTCGATAGCACGAACAGGAAACCAAACAAGAGTAATCACATCACTAGTCCAATCTGGCAGTTTAATCTTCCCATTTTCGATAGGGACCTTCTCAACCCGTCCAGTATCAGTGGAGCTTGATAATGCCTTTGAAGCATCAGTAGGGCAAGAATGCCCCCCGTCGCTTCTGTAACTTTCTATCTCAATCATCTGTGACTCCTCGATTTTCAGTTCAGCACCAGCATCTATATGCAATATTCCACCTCTCAAAGAATAGTCTATAGGCTTGACAATCAACCCGATCCACTGGAGCTCATTCATAAGTAATGCAGATGACACAGCAGGAGTAATATCAACCAAAGCCCTCGGCTTTCTCACCTACAATGAGCACACACAAAAATGTGAGACCGGCCCAATAGAACTTACAGTATGTTACTTAGTACAATAAAGGTATATGCTGTTATTAGGTCTCCTATTTAATTTTGAAAATATTGCTAGCTGACTGATGCTTAGTTGGCTTATTTTAATGCATTACCTTCAAAACAGGTCTTGTTGGCTTTTCAAAACTCATGAATTCATCAGTGTCCACCGGACCGTCCTGAGAAAATCCATGCGATCTGAATGATAGCTTGCCAATCTGTCCAGTGAGAGCACCCAACACGTAGGAACCAGGCTTTTGAGGAGGAATGTCGAAGGTAATACTATTTCTACCTGGCACAAGAACACGTGCGTCTGTACTCTTTATTGCCTGCATGAAATGGCAGCATTAATCCATTAGGATATTGCAAAGAACCGGTGCAGTTACCCAGATACTCTGTATGTTTACTTCTGAAAGTTATCTTACACTGATGAAGCTGAATTTGAACTGGAAACATACTAGTGTATCACTATAGATAACAAGTCTACATCCCCGAAAGAGAGAAAGCAATCCGTAATGTGACAGAAACTTCAGTTAAAAAAATGTGGCAGCAAGTACCTTAATACCTTCATCCGCACTAGAGGAAGCTGACAAACTTAAACTGAGGGACTCAAGTGTGATGTCATCTGGGAAGCCACTCCAAACTGCTACACATAGTGTACCAGGATCTCCATCACATAGTTCTAGTGGCGGAGCAGGATTTCCAGCGAATGTAATTAGAGATGAAACATCGAGGGGCACATCATGCTTCATTTCACTGTGAGCAAGCCGAACAACCTCTGACTGGAAAGCTTGCCGCTCTTTAGATGAAAACAAGCTACTCTCTAGTGAAAGTAACTTTACACAGGAAGCCAGATAACCAGCTTCATCATTAAGAATCTTCTGGCATTCTGCAAGATCAGGAAGAACATCTGCCAATAGCTCTTCCCAGCCTTCTGCAGAATAGAGAGCACAAACTTTCTCATAGGATTTTGCAGCCAAGTTGTGATCTCCACGCTTAAAAAATATAGCTGCGATCTCTCCATCAAGCACAACTCCATGCCTTTTCCACCAAGAACGGTGATAATTGTAAGCTGCACCTTCAGTAAGCTCCATATATTTAATCTGGTAACAGAAAAACAATTACTCTTGCAGTTTATTTTTTATCTATTGCTTAGGAAATTTTGTAAATAACATGGTATAGAATTGGTATCTCTAGAGTAAGAAAAAATAGCAGCATGATGGCCGAATAAATATAATACCTTAAATTTTTCCGGTGATGAGAGTGATGTCATAAAATCAGGATCAGATACCGTCTGCTTCAATGCATGCTCAGCTGCAACATGAATTTCTGACAACCTCATGGGTCTATCAACTGGTAGAGAAGTCTCAGAAGTTGCTGGCCCGGACATAGTTCTCGTCATCAAGTTAGAAGAAGATTTGTTGGGAGAAAGTTTTGAGTGTGCTTCTAAACCTGAACTGCCAGAAAAAAAATATAAATAAGACAATACAGTTTATGCTGAAATCTCCAGTCCACATATCAATGCATCACTAAATGGGGAACTGACCACTCTTACCCATCAACTGAATCATATAATTCAGAAAGATTTCCAACAGAAAGAAAAGCTCTACGCCTGTTAGCCTCCCGTAGAAGAAAAGAAGGTTCTAATGGCAATGGTTTCCTCTGAATATCAAAGAGCTTTTCTCTTGGTTTTGCTTGAAGAATTGTCTGCATAAGGGAAACATTTCACAACTTCAAGCCACAGTTTGCATTAAACATGTAATAGGCAGCTAAACAGTACAAGCATTTCCTTGCATTTCCTTTTGTCCAAGATAGAGGGAAAAGACCGTACAGCGATTCCAGTTTTCCAACTCCTAATTTGGTATGTCCTGTTTTTTTCTTTCATTCTACACCACCACTACATGTCTAAATGCGTAATTTATATTTGTGATGAACCTAAAAAAAATCTGTCTATGGAAAGTTGCATGTTCACGTAAATTCATTGGAACAAAAAACTAAAAATAGTACTACTCACTAGCATGGAATACCATTGTCCGTTTCCATATTCCAGGCTTCATTTCAGGACACTCCATACAGAAAGATTTGATTTTTTAGCATACTGAATCGGAGGAAGGGACAGCTAGATTTAGTGACTGATTTCTAACAAGTTTTCACTCCGTATGGGTATGGCCCAATTAGACCACAAGAGCAAAGACGACTTTGATGCAAAAGAACCAATTTTTTTTGCAGATGAACCATAATAGGAAGGCATGACACAAAGCTGAAAATGCTTGCCTTCTCCTTTGCCATTATCTCTGCCGATGAATCAGGTGGAATTGAAGGCCAAGTAGCTGGCTTTGGCCAAGATAGCATGCTTAAAGATGCACTACAGATACATTAAACATGTCAGTTCGAAGTAAAACTGGATAGGAATGTGAATTCAAGTGATGAATAGTGACATGATCTTATACCTGTTGATTGGACTCTTTTCTATCTCAGCCCCATAACCAATTAAATAAGCAAGCCTCATAAACTGCCATATCCATCAAGAATAATATATAAGACAAGAGTTTTGCAGGTTTTCAACAAATTATGCAAATGTAATCTAAAATATAAGCAAAAAGGAGTTGATGACACAGTTGGACTTGGTGACAGCAAGAAGTTAATAAACCATGAAAACACGACACATCAATTGCATTGTCTAGGATCCATTTGAAATTCAGACTATCTACGGAACATTAGGAAGAGGGTTGCCCATCAGTAAATAGATGAGGAGAACCACATATATTTGGCTTAATTGTGATGCATTGGCCTGTAGCAACTGTGAGGGTTGCCCATCATAAACTGTGGCCTGATGCCATTGGCACATGGAAGGTTGGTGTGAGACCGACATCAGTTCAGTGTGAGGCTGACAAGGTGAGATACCATTACTAGGCGTGAGGCGGTGTGAAGCCGTCACAAGATTAATTGCATGGTCCAGGTGATCTGGATTAGAGGATCTAGTTGATATGCCAAAATTAAGGGGGAGATTGTTAGAAGTAATCTTGTCATATCTATGCATGAAGTTTCTAGCTTAGTCAGGAAGTATCTAGAGTATGTAGGGGTCCTAGTAGAAGTAAAAGTCAGCAGTTCTGTAGTAGCTTCTCGAGAAAAGTAACCGGCCTAAGTGAACAGTAACCGACCTAGAGAGCCTATATAAGGATGTATCCCCTTCATATGAGAACGAAGCTTGTAAGCCAAGATGTAGCCCCAAGCATATGTATGAAATAGATAGAGCATATATGTGTCTGTCATATATGCATATATGTTAGTGTGTGTGTGTGAAGCACAACCATTTTGGATGGAGCTAAGTGATTTAGCTCCCACACATAGTGTGTTTATCTGTTTCTCTTTCGTACGTAGCAGCATGTTTACATCATACATTGTCCCGCACTCCGCCCTGCACCGACCTGGATCAATCCCGCACAAAAAGAACCACTTCTCGGCTCTCCCTGCCATGATCCACACTTCTCAACAGCAAGAGCCAAGGAGATCGCATGGGCATCTTCCCCGGTTCTGTCACCTGCCCACCACACCTCTGTCAAACAATCAAACCGGTCACGCTGCACAGTGCAGCTGGGCGATGCCATGGCCTCCTCGCAGACCAATACGGAGGACCTGGACGCCGCTCTCCACGCCCTCGGGTTTGAAACCAAAGAGGTCTCGCTGTCGCGGCTCACCGGCTGCCTCGTCGTCACGCCCACCTGCTGCAAGATTTCCTTCTTGCGCTATAACCATCGATCACCATGTTTTGCTATGTTATTGCATATTGCCATCTTTAGTTCTGTACTTGCGGCTAATATGCATGGTTCTTGCCTTTAAACAGGGAAACTTATCTTTTGCATGATATGGCTAGAAGGTCCAATCCAAATACCAGAACTCTGATAATTTTTCAATGGGTGAGCTTCTGAAACGATTTGTTTACTGCTAATCGACTTTCCTTGTTGCAGCGAAATACTTCCAAATAAATCTCACTCAAAATATGTAGCATCGTCATGATGAACTGTTAGTACTGACTTCCACTAATGGCACTTAACTATTCGTGATATTGCTCCATGCTGGTAGTGATGGACTGAACTGTGGACTGTCACTTGGCATTAAGGCACATATGATACTCCATAGAGTTATAGGTAAACTGAGTGTCCTCTGTTGCAAAAGCTACAAATTAAGTGTGCAGACATGATTAATACGCTCGTGCGTTGCTTCGGGTTGATTTTTATTTTAGGCATACACATATTTTGCTGTTGTTTATCTATGCCTAATGTTAAGATATATGACCTGATACCTGCAGGAACGTTTCATGTTATCCGTCGTCCACATTTACATTTTACACCCGCAGGAATTGGGCAATTACCCCGCAGTCCCAACCTCTCTTTCTTCCCCTCATCTCTCTTCTCGTGGTTCGGTGGCGGAGGCAGACATAGCGCGACGGTGGCTGGAGAAAGGATAGCGGAGCCGGCAACCTATTCTGGTTCCTTCTCCCTCATCTCTCTCAACAAGCCCCTCTCTCTGTCCTCTCGTCTCTCCCCTCTGTCCCTTGCAACGGCGAGCAAATGAGGCTGCTGCGCTGTTAGAAGTAATCTTGTCATATGTATGCATGAAGCTTCTGGAAGGTCCATGAAGTATTTAGGGTATGTAGGAGAACTCTAGAATTAGGAATGTTCTAGAGTAGATATTTAGGAGTAGTATGAAATATCTAAAGTTTGTAGAGTATTATAGAAGTATGGTGTAGGGTTTTGGATTGTGCCACATGGCAACAATCTAAAGGGTCATGTAGAAGTATAAATAGGGGTACCACCCCTCCCATGTAACTAAGAAGTGAGAAGAAGATATAAGTTGAAGAAGATTGAAAGCAAGAGGCGTGTAAACCAAGATGTAGCCTCAAGCATATGTGTGATATAGAGCATATATGTGAGTGTCATATATGCATATGTGTTGGTGTGTGTGAAGCACAACCGTATTGAGAAGGGAGCTAAGTGATTTAGCTTCCAACAATTGGTATCAGAGCCTCAAGATCTGAGGGCGGTGGCGATAGACTCCATGCGATGTGGAGGACGATGACGTGAGATGGACTTTGTTAGTGGCGCGATGGCGCTAGGAAGAGGCGGTGTGATGCTGCTAAGAGAAGACGACGATGCGTCAAGAGAAGACAACGGTGTGATGCCGTTACGAGGCGGCAGTGGTGCGATGCCGCTGCGCGCGACGGCGGTGGTGTGATACCATCGTCATAGAAAGCGTCGGTGTGAGGCCGACCACTATGGTGTGATGCCATAGTCAGTGGAAAGGTTGGTGTGAAGCCAATGATGCTGGTGTGATGCCATCATCAAGTGAAGAGTCGGTGTTAAGCCGACCACTATGGTGTGATGCCATAGTCACTGGAAAGGTTGGTGTGAAGCCAACGACGCTGGTGTGATGCCATCGTCAAGTGGAAGAGTCGGTGTGAGGCCGACGACTGTGGTGTAATGCCACAGGCGCATGGAAGCTCGGTGTGAAACCGAATTGGTGGTGTGATGCCATCTTATATGGAGTCAGTGTGAGGCTGACAAGCACGGTGTGATCCATTGGTAGACATGAGGCGGTGAGACCGTCACAAGATGAAGCGCATGGTCCAGGAGGTGATGTGGATTAGAGGATCTACTTGATATGACAAGATTAAGGGGGAGATTGTTAGAAGTAATCTTGTCATATGTATGCATGAAGCTTCTGGAAGGTCCATGAAGTATTTAGGGTATGTAGGAGAACTCTAGAATTAGGAATGTTCTAGAGTAGATATTTAGGAGTAGTATGAAATATCTAAAGTTTGTAGAGTATTATAGAAGTATGGTGTAGGGTTTGGATTGTGCCACATGGCAACAATCTAAAGGGTCATGTAGAAGTATAAATAGGGGTACCACCCCTCCCATGTAACTAAGAAGTGAGAAGAAGATATAAGTTGAAGAAGATTGAAAGCAAGAGGCGTGTAAGCCAAGATGTAGCCTCAAGCATATGTGTGATATATAGAGCATATATGTGAGTGTCATATATGCATATGTGTTGGTGTGTGTGAAGCACAACCTTATTAGAAGGGAGCTAAGGGATTTAGCTTCCAACATGCGCCGATAGCAACCTGAAGATCAATGGCGGCGGGGGCCTGGGACAAGGAGCTGAGCACGTTGGGCCGGAGGGCTGAGGAAAAGGGGTGGTTGCCTGAGTTCACGGGGGTGGTGGCTAATGACTCCACGGTTGCATCTCCTCTGTAATGCACACGCGGTCACTCCCTACCGGCACGTTGTCGAGAGACCTAGCGCTCCCAGTTCCAAAGCACCGCCCGTCGAGCGATACCTAGCGCCTCTCCTCTTCGTCGTCCAACTCGCTCATCTCTTCATGTCCTCCTAAACTCGAGAGCTCCCTATATGTTTTTGTGACATCTTGATATGTTTTGTGCCCTGGAAACAGCCTCTTGCAGAAATGCAGGGTAAGGCTGCATACAAAATATCCAAAGTGGTTGGACCCTTCCCCGGACCCTGCACAAGCGGGAGCTACATGCACCGGGAGATATGTTTTGTGCAACTTTATGATACTAATTTATTGTCCACATATGTAGGTCTAAATTTGTTTCACCGTAACACGACGCGAGCATTTTGTATTATTACTAATTTAAATAAACCACAACATGGTACTGTATACAAAACTCTTGTACACAATGACTTTCCACACTGTTCCATTACTATTCATTTAATTGCGACACTCAGTAGTCACTAGTCATCTCAAGGTCCTTAGTCATTCATTGACCCTGGAAACATTTAATCCGTTTACTAATATATTCCATCTATTCTAATGCCCAACTATGTCAAGTCCATGGATGTGAGCAGCCTGACCAAACAGTTAACATGCTATGGCAACCATACCCTAGAGCAAGGAAGAAGAAGCCTAGGACTAGCTTGATATATTTCTTATTGTTTGCCTCTGAAAAACATACAGCGTCATCCTTGTATAGATGGGATGGACTGACTCTTAAGAAATCCATGTCTGACAGTATGGTAATAGATTATCCTAACAATTCAATGTAATCTTAAAATCTTAGCATTAAGGAAAATCGAACCAACACTTGGCTGTCATGTGAACAATAGTGCATGTGCACTTCATGCTACAAGTACCATGTGTGAGAACACTACCAAGTTGGTCCAATAACAGGCTGCACACGACACGACAACAGTCTTTAAAACCCTAAAACAAATAACCGACAATACAAGTTTATGGTTTAAGTTCTTCAATTGCAGAAAGGTAAATGGAAAACTCAGAAGTCAGAACACAAGGACAAATTGTAGCAGACAAATCAATAACGGGACACCAGAAGAATTAAAGCTTGCCTTAGCACGACAGAGAGAATAAAGGTCACCCTGAAGACGGTAGAACTCCTTCTCTGAGTCAATAGCAACAACTCCACCATCATACTGTGAACTCGTAGATTTTATTAAACCCGAACATGCAGTTATCACCCATACTTCACGGAAACAAAATGGAAGAGCATTCTGAAGGGAAGAGAGAAAGAACATTCAGGATAAATAAACAAGAGGTACTTTGTAAAGGTAGTCTTCCTAGTATACAAATAATTCTTGCAGAGGACGTAAAAGTGAAACCACAGTAACATACTTCATGCCAGGCTAGTGTCTTCGAAAAGCTGACAACAAAAGCATATCCTCTTGCAGCAACCTCAACTGGGCGAGACAGTTTAAATAATAACTGAAAAAGGTACAATGAAATGAATAATAGAAGACAACAAAGTTGCCCTAGAATCATTAAGAAAATATGGAATAAATTTATCATAAACAAACAAACCAGGAGTGCAGTTTTATATAAGCCACCCATTTGAGCACAACAAGAGCATACTCATCTCCTAATTAATTAGTTGGAATATGTGTCGGTTCTTTCATGTGTGTACGAAATTACAAATAATTTATGTTCTTTCATACTCTTCTTCTAATTGTAAATGTTATATAATTCTAAGGTAACAAATGGAGGTGCTTCCGTACTTACATAAAACACTCAGCAGTAGTACAATACTGCATGAACTACTTGACTACTTCAACAACCAAAGAATCCATTATGCACATACCTTAGACTGGCAAGCAAATATATACTGCCTAAACTCAAATTCCCTGAACACATCATCCTGAACGATTTGGGTCAACGCTTTGAACCCTGGATTTAGCAGTGCAGCCTGCTCATCACCAGTATCCAATCCTCCAAATTCTCGAGGTTTCCCTGGGAGATTTACTGCATTCGTGAACAAAATGATATGGATGCCAATGAGCAAACTATCTTATAAAAAGCATATATGTGATGTGTATCATTCCAGATATGTATGAAGTCTAGTGGCATGGGTTAAGCTTTACATCGGAATACAACATTTTTATTTAATTTTTTTAGAAGAAACAAATGTAGCTGATGGCATTCCGTTATAATATTGAGGCAAGACACGTGACAAACAGTTTGGATAATAACCAGTTACACGCCTCCAGAGAGAACAAGAAAAACTTGCACAAGTAGACCTGTAAGTTTATGGACGGAGTAGTACCAACGATTTATGATCATATTTTCTGTTCATTGTATCTAGCTGATCAGATCAGTTCAATGCCCCTATATATCAATACGGAGTCAGAAAATCCTTAAGACCTAGTTTATGGTGCAACAAGGAACCAGTCCTGCAGTAGTTCCGAAAACATATGTTAATGTTAGCTTACACAAATATGAACTGTTGTAGGTTCATATTGGGGTCAACATTATCGGGAAAAACAACAAGGTGAAGGAATCACTGGTGCAGAGGAAGAACTAACGGGCTCGATACACTGCCACCCTGCAGGTGAGACTACACCACAGCAGACTACTACAATACAAAATCATAATAGAAAATACAGTTTGTGTTCAAGAAGAACTGCTTGAACTCTTCTAACTGGAAACGCTCCTAATCTCTTCCACTGGACTCCGACCTTACTTTTCTCGTCTGGAATGTCTGCCCAGTTCTAGAATTTATGCTATCTAGGTCAATCAGCACTGTACATTTTATGTCTCAGCGATAAGAAAAATCCATCTTCCCGAAACTCTCTTCCCTACCCCTCTAACTCTCTTGTCCTATTTATGTACTGCCAGCACTGGTGACAAACCACCACCATTAGCCTTGGCTACTGGTGTCCCACTCCTACAACCTACAAAACAATCACGGACACCTCATGGAGTTACTGTAAGTTCACCAAAAATGCATCTCTTGAAGTCACCTTACAATAAAACCCTGATCAGTTGGAAAGGAAGTCCTTTGATTATGCAAATTTAATTAGAGGTAAAGCTCAAAAGTCATGCAACATAAGTCAGATAAAAGCTCAAGAAAAACCTGATTCTGAGTAGCATAGTTCAAGCTCATCATATTCACGGAGTGAATCTTCATGAAGATTAGTCACCTCAAACATAAACGCCAAACTTTCCTGAACAAATAAAAGGTGTAAGCGCAAGAGATCCACACAAGCATAAAGGCAAACAATGTTTGAAAAACATAAAGGTAAATAAAATTCAGTGCCACGGAGAATGAAATAATTACAACAATTGAAATGAATCATAAGTGGTTGCATGTTATACCTTCAGAATAAAGAAGTTGCAGAAGTTCCATATTGGAGTGAATCGTTGCTCACTTAACCTACGGTTTTCCTCTTCATAAAACTGAACCCTTCTATCCAATGTGTTTCTTATGCAGTCCACCATTTTTGAGTCAAAATCATCCCAGAATTCAGTATCAGATCCATGAAGATCAAATTTGCAGCATCTACATGGTAAGTGGGCATGTTAGTATTTGTATATAACACAGTATTATTTGCAGTAACAATTAACCAAAACCCCCAAAATAGAGTTCCTTGAGAATTCAAAAGTGCCTCATAAGAAACAAACAGTGCAAGATGACAGGTGATGGCACTATGTTGCGTTCAAACAAAAAATACATATAAATACTCAGAACACAGATATGGGTGTTACCAACTCTACTTCTGAGACGTGGCAAAAATACCTTTCTCTTTTTTTGGTGTTGAAATCAGCCTCAAGCCTAGAATATACTTTCTTTGCCATCTTATTTGCTTGATCATTGCTAGGATGGGCTTTCGACACAAAAACAATGAACCATTCTCTCTCATCATTTTGCACGATTAATTTGAGGCGAGGCTTAAGAATGGTTTTGAACTCATCAAGATCCTGTACATTTTACATATGAAGAATGGTCCATATGAGCAGTGATGTTATTTAAAAACAAAATCAGAAAGAGCAGCATGACATGAAAAAAGGATGTGGAGAGAAGTACCTCACAAGTAACAAGAACCACAGTAGCATATGGTTCGCGGAACCAAAACAAGTACTGTTCCTGCGGAAATCGACTACGCAGCCTTGAGTCAGTAGTCTGTATAAACTCAGCTGGCAGGTTTTCCACCAAAACAGGGTTCCTCGCCTTGTTATTGAGACAGGCTTTCTTGAGCGGTAAGCGTTGCTGAAAACTCTCTTTGACGTTGAGCCACAAGTCGCTCACATCCTCAACTGTCACAAAAGATTATTTGTTGTATGAGAAAGAATTTTATATACAAAAACTCACATACTGCCAGCATTTGAAGCGATGAATTAAAGTGTTCTTTAAGTCAACTTACATTAAATCCTCCAATCTACATGCCAATGTGCATATGCCTCTCTAACACTACACATGTGCGTGCAATTTGAGATAATTTCCATATGAAGCCGGTTTGTGCCCATATGCTGGTGCATTATGTGGTTTCATGCGAAACAAGATTGTGCAGCCGAACTGGAAATTGGAGACCAACACTCATTTTCAGTTAAGCTTAAGCACTACGAATTTTGCTAGACACCAACTGAGACGCTGGACCAGCAGGGAGCTAAACACAGCCTTGAGACCCTCACGCCACCATGAATCTCACTAAACAAGACGACCACATCAGGCCTGAGACCGCCATTGCAGCTCAATTGTCGAGACCCATCACGATTTCACTCCCAATAGCTGCGCGATCGGGCGACACCCGAGCGAGATCACGCGGGCTGCGCAGATCGCGCTACACTGCGAGTCGCGGCAGCGCGCGCAGAGAGCGCGGTTCATGGTAGGTATGAGATTCGAAGGGTATAGGAGTAGGGTTTATATAGAGAGGAGGCGGCGTACCGGCGATGACGATGCGGTCGCAGGAGGACTTGATGGTCTGGAACTGCGCGAGGTAGTTCGCCATGGCCGCGGCGGACGCGGGGGCGAGGGGGTAGGTGCTGCGCTGGTGCTAGTGCTCCATGCGTCGAGCGCTCCGCCGCCGGAGAGGTCGCCGGAGGCAGGGGCGAGGCGGGGGAGTCGCGAGATTCGGAGGGGAGTGGTGGCGGAGTTGAGGAGTTTGGTGGAGACGAGACGAAGGCAGGCGCTCTAGCGGGTCGGGTGGGGATCGGGCAAGTGGGTAACGGGTCGGAGACGGACACTGTCGTGGTGGGCCAACTGTGTCGGTGTCTACGGGTATGTTAGTCAAACCGAGTGGAACTAATGTTTGCGAAGCAACCTACTCCCTCCGTTCCAAATTAATTGATTTGGATTTATCCAAATACGGATGTATCTATACTTATTTAGTGTCTAGATACCTCCATATTTGGACAAACCCAAGTCAATTAGTTTGGAACGGAGAGAGTATTTCACATGTTTTTAAAATTGTGAAATAAATCGTTGATATTGGTTATGTTGTTTCTCGTGCATTCACAATTTTGCATCCGAAATTTTGACAATATGTAGCTTTGCAAAAAAGAACAAAATGATGTGTGAATAGTGCATGATACTATTCACTTGTGTTTTATCTTTGTTGCACATGGCACATATGATCACATGGCTTTTTTGATGCACCAGAAACAACACAATGGATGTGGGTGATTTATTTCGCAGTGTTTGAAAACTCAAGAATAACACATCCGGTAATGAGGGCGCATGCGCAACCGGTTGAGGAATATTCGAGTCGTGTCCATTTTTAAGTATTCACCGGAGGCAAAACATCTGTTGATGATAAATTTCATAAAAAATCGTGATTAAGTCGACTAATCAATTTCAAGCATGATCTAAATAAACGTCTAAAACACAAAAGTTTTAATTGATTCTCATATCCATCTCGAATAAACATAGTATTTGCTTAGACGCCCAAATTTTGGTATGTGGCAGGTTTCTTGTTGGTGAAGTGCATATTTGTCATTCTATATCAATACATGCAAGGCCAAGACCTTTTCTTCTTTAAGGTCCTCATAATTTTTGCATTTCAAACTCCTCAAATGAGTAGAATTTTGCATAGTAACAACCTACCTCACGTGGGTACTCGGTTAAGGATGCTTTGATTCCATCAACTTGGATGTTGCTTCATAAAACTATGTCCATATAAGTGTATGTATAGGGCCAATACTTCTGAGTCATATCTATCGGGCACCTATGAGCATAAATTTAGCTGTTTTTGTCCAAACTCATTCACGAGGGTGCTCTCTTTGATTGGGTACCACCAAAACGATTATCATCTAGCACATCTAACCGCCCACATTTCTAGGAGGAAAACTAGACGGTTTCAGGTCAGAATCGTCTCTGAACGTCTATGTATTCACTTCCGGGTGAAAACCATCTTTGTAGGCCTTCCATTTCTATAGAAAATAAAAATTCGAAAGAGTGTTGGAAGTTAAAGGTGCACTATAGAGAATGCTCATGCATGTTGCCAACCTTATACTGAAGACATCACATTCATAGCTAAATCCAAAAATTAAAATGATTTATCTGTTAAACCGTAATTTCCGATTAGCGTCTCGTTTGCATCGTTGAGTTAGTTACCATGGTTGATGTTCTCGTCGCACCATTCGCCAAAGTACGATACCACGGCTGGTAGAGTAGATCTGATTGTTTCCACAATAATTGTGCATAGCTATCATGTAACTATTTACATGTTTTTGGACAACATAATGATGTGCACAATTAGAGAGCAGACCTTGAAGTGTTTCCAATATCTAAAAGATGACATATAGTAAACCGGCAACGAAGTTATTTTAGTAGGGCAACTAAGTAGTGCATAATGTGGCAAGTATGTATAACAATCTGGCAATTAACACCATGGTAGGGAAACAAGATCCTATGCAGATTCAGACGATTAAAGAATCCGATACAGCTTCAACTTCCGTATCGCATGCCAAACAGTTGGTATATTTTATACGAGTATATTGGGTTTGATAACCTCACTTAGAGATTAATATCCACTGCTTAGAACAACAGCACTGCTGAATTACTAAAACCATCACCAAGCTTCTGCTCTTTGAGCTGATGCTGTGATGATTGTCAACGGGAGACGCCAACAGAAAAACAGAAAAGTGTCAGTAAGAGATTGTACAGCTTCTTGATTGCTATGGAAAACTATCGGTCTAAAATCATTGCTATGACAAACCCTAAAAAAAACTCAGATCTAAGGTAGCACTAGCAAACTGAAACACTAACTTCTCTTTTCACGACCATGGCCTGTACAACAATTATTCTGTACACCAGTCAATGCTACTACAATAAGTCCAGTTGGTCGCGGTCGATGTCCTCCACCGCAAGCTTCTCAATCAACAGCTCCATCGTCCTGATATACTTGGGCATGTAATGTTCCCCTACCATGGATCTCCCCAGGCGAATCTTGCTGTAGAGATGTCGAGGTGTCTCGTATAGGGTGACAACCTCCTCCTGGCCGCCTTGCTCACTTGTGTTTGGCTCTGCAGCTGGCAATGCAACCATGTGCAGTATTCTTCCCGGAGGATATAGCTGGAGGTGATCTTCGGAAGGGCTTGACGATGACAGTTCCTGCTTGCCGGTCAAGGATTCTAGGAATTCCTTAGCCCCTCCTTCGCCAGTGACTATGGAGGTGATCTATCCTCCTCTCTGTTGTTATCTTCATTATCTGACGCTCCAAGAGAATCTGAAATTACCTTCTCAACATCAGTTTGATTTGTCCTGTCCTGAGTCTGTATTGCAGGGTCAATAGTTTTCTTCTCGTCAGAACCACATGACCAGCAAACTAGTGAATGACGTTTCTTCACATCACAATGTATTTCTTCTGAAGGCTTAATCTCGGCCTGGCAGATCATATATGACAATCAGTAACGGCAATACCCATCTGTTTCAAGAACTAGTGCTTTAAAGATATACTTATTTATACCTCAGAAGTGTGAGTCTGTAACATATCGACGTCTACAATCTTAGATCTTGGATCAGATATGCAGGGTACATGAGACCGCATGAAGCTCACAGAGCGATTGACGAAACCTAAGAATCTAGTCTGTTGAATCTGTTCACGAAGTTCATGCACCCATGATGATGCCATAACCTGAGATCATTGACTGCAACGGTGAGTATATGATATCTTCTACCAGGAAAAGATATTTCACAGGACTGAATTTTCTCTTTGATATGAAGAAGTGCATATCAACTATGGGATGTGAATGTCTGTCATTTATGGTTCCAACTTCTAACTTTAATTTGACCATCATTCTTTATATAAGCTCATAAGTCTAGGTGGCTGAGAGGTACCTCTGTACGGAGCTTGGCAGTCGAAACTCTGCCAAGAGATGGCACTACATCATTTCTATTGACAATGGTCGTAATGAAGTCTTTGCCAGACTCAGCCAAGTCCCATGTCATGCAAGCAGCTGAGAAGTAACAGTTGAAAATGTTAATATACACGGAGTATTTGTAATTACATAGATCATAATTTTGCAGCATCAAGACAAGAAGATGAGTTTCTTACGGATGTTTAATGCTCATACTTCAATCTGGAGTTAGTTATTTGGATACCCACTCATAGTCCACAGATTTATGGATCAACAACTCTTAGCCTAATTGCCATAAAATCAAGTATGCATGTGAAACTATTGTTCTTTTTGTCACCATTTGGTTTTCACTTCAGGATTAATGTCAGAGAAATTTGTTTCTGAGAATGAATTACAGGCGCAATATGTGAACGCAAGAAAGTTGTCATTACAAGTTTGTGCAAGAGGCCAATACAGTATTTCAGTGGAGGACAAATTCAAGAGAAAATTCAGTACAATGTTTTTTTCTTGACGTACAGTATTAAGTAGTAAACACATCTTAGAAAGCATACCTGGACCAAATGCGATACATGTAGATGATGATAACCTATCATTCTTACGTAGAATGCATGTCAACAACGCAGCGATACTAGCACCCATTGAATGGCCAATGATCTAAATTATCAACAAAATGCTGTGATGTGAGTAAGAAAACAGAATTAGAAAAAGGTTCATATGCATTGCACAAGTAGCAAGCATCATGTACTTCGTTAAAACATTATACCGGGAACTGCCACACTACATCGAAGATCCATGAAGAACAAAATACAATATATAGTCAGTTTGATAGAACTTAAAGCACATATATCTTTAAATAATTTATTTTATCGTTCTAGTGTTCTAGGCTGCTTAACAGATACGTTTTCGACAAAAAGACACGGCTTATCGCATATTTACTAGGTGCACAAAGCAGATTATCAGGCCTAATATGGTAAGTTACACATTTTTAATGTTGTTTCCACTAATGTCTGCTACCTCTGTTCCAATATAAAAGGCGTTTTGGTAGGCTTACATTTTATATTTTGGAACGGAGGTAGTACTTGTGCCGACATAACTGTTGTTAACCTTAGTGTGCTTTGTGAGCCACGCTTAATTTGTACCTGTCTTGCTCAGCACTGGAGAATCTTAGCAAATCCTTAAGACAGGCGAGTACATTAATTGTTTTAAATTTGGCCGCAACAAGTTGCAGTTTCATAATTCATGGAACTTTTGGCAGTGTATCACTGTTATTTTCTGCCTGGACATTTTCTGAGAATAAAGAATAGGCTCTAACCACAATTATCTTTCAAGAGCATGTGCACCGCAGAACACTGAAAGAGCATCTGTAGAGTAAGAAAACAGTAATAAAGTACCATAATCTTGTAGTCTGGGAATTGTTCGGCTGCTTTACTGAGGCAAGGACTGGCCTGATCTGCAATCCACCGAGCCGATGTAGCCATTCCACAATGCGCATATCCCAACACTAGGTTGGATACACAGCCACCTTTAGCCACAACATGATGAAATGGAATGTGTGCTCCAGTTGCTGCCGTCAACCGCTCCTTAACACTAATAGCCCCCCGAATAAAAAGGAGAAAGCATTTGGAACTTCTATCACGAACAACTGTGAAAGCAGGCTTCAGGAACTGCACAATAGCACATAATTTCAACCAAGTGCTCCGGATTCATAATCTGTACCAGAAGGAACAGCAAAACTATTGTCTGCACCATGTTTGGTATGTAAATAATTTAATTGATGGAGCATTGACCGGTACTTACGCACCCTCGCCCTAGATTTTTTAATAAGAACATCAGTCTGATCACAGCCGCCAAACTCCAAAAACACTTTGTATGGCTTCTTTGAGAAATACATGCATAGCTTCAGATATCTGAGTAATGACATCAGCTCTTCCCTTGCCCCAGGCCCTCGCAGTGGTAGAGAATCACTACCAGTCAGTCATGCTACCAGTATACTCATGCTGCAGATTACCCTGTTACGGTAAAATTATGCGTCATGTGCATGTCAACATTTGCAGTTTACCAACATGAAAGCTGATAAAAAAGGAATTCCAGAAAATACTTTGATGCGTTGATCTGAATCCTCTAGAGTGTAAAATATTTCGTGCAGCCAAAAGCAACTGGCATCTTCTCTGAAGTTAGGAGTATAAGTTTCAAACTAATAATTGCTTCATATTAAATAACTGTAGCCTAAATTAAGTAAAGTAGCAATCAGAGTTTAGTGCTCTATTTTGTGCACTATGAAACCGCGTGGAGTCCAATTGAACAGGAGGCTAGTCCCAGCTCCCAATGCAATGAAACTATGAAAGCTAATATTGAGCTTGAAATTCCTTCCAGCAAAAAAATTCGGTAAACAACAGAAAATTACTATATATGGAGATACAAAAGTGGAAGGAAATGAGGGAAAACCCAAAAGTAACATTTATTCATTTAGGGCCCGCTTGGTTCACTGTTTTTTATTCCAGCCGGATTGAAACGACGGATTCCCTCAGAAAAATACGGACCATTTCACGTCCGTAATATTATACCGGCCATTTCCGGTACAAAAACCCCCCATCCAAGCGGGGCCTTAGAGAAGAACACACTGAACCCTCACAGTGATTTCTCCACGGTCTATTTCTGTCATGGTGCTCAATCAAAAACTTTCCCTCTATTCCTTTCCTAGAAGCTTCACAAGTAGCTAATTATTCAGTTGGTGCAAATTCCGTTCCTAGATGCTTCACAGCTATCACGTAGAGATCAAACAATTAAATAGACATCATAGGTGGTCAGCTCTTCTTTATATTTGTGATAATTCTCGTAGATTCTTATATATAGCATAAGGGAACTAAATTTAGTTAATCACCCCAGTCATATCCATCTTGCAAACTAGGCATGGGCACCCACGTACGTAAGCTCTAAAAGCTTCTAAATAAATAGAAGAAGATTCTCCTTGTAACACCAAAAGAAATCACCGAAACAGCGACAATCTTGACCGAGAAAAAATAGCGTAAATCTCGATATCCACGGACGGAAGCAACCTAGCATGTTGGACCGCACTACCAACAACGAAGAAGAGAAAAAAAAACTCGCGCAAGAACACAACGAGACCAAATGCTATGGGACTACTTCGAGTCTTTGATCAGCAGAGGACGCGCGCACCTGCTGGCGCATGTAGTAGTTGATCCCGAAGGTGAGGTCACCGAGGGACCACTTGCCGAGCGTCTCCCCGTAGGCGAACCGCACGGTCCTGGCGGCCTCCACCACCGCCTCGCCCCACCCTTGCGGGGCCCGCTCCGGCCACCGCCGCCCCCGCCGCGCCCGCGCCTCCTTCTTCCTCCGCTCCCTCGCCGCCGCGGCCGCCGAAACCTTTTCCTCCATGGCGCCCCTGCCGCCAACTGCTCCGTCCCCGCAGAGCCGCCCCGACAGCACCAGGTAGACCAGCACCGCCGTGCCCGCCACCCCCGGCGATCCCATCGGAGCACGGCCGCACGGGACGCTCCTCGCACGCCCGCGCGCGGGGGAGAGGAGAGCTGTAGAAGGGGGGCGTTGCTTGCCGCGGGTTGCCGGCGGGGGGAACGGCTAAATTGGAGGGAGGACGTGGTGAAAGACGCTTTTACCCCTGGGTTTTTTGCTCCAGCTCGGGCGATGCCTTGCTACGAGCGACGACCGTCTTGCTTTTCGTCCAAGCACACCAACGACTACTTTTTTCAGTCTTCCTTGCGGCAAACACCAACAACTTCTTGTTGTTGTTGGCTCACAGGTTCCATCCCAAGCTTAAACTTTAAGTTTCACATGTGAATGTATTTTCAACAAAGGCATAACACTACTTAAACAACACTCGAGAAGCAAAGGAGGAAAACAGAGCATGTGAGCCCATCTCTAATTTCCTTTTTTCCTTTTGAGAGTGTATACCGTCCAAACAGCCGAAATCTCGAGAAACTGTTATAACATTGATAGCGAAAGTAGGTTGGCATTGTTGTGAAAAATTGGTGATGTGCAAATGGACTCAAAATGAGAAGAAAAAATAGTACTGTCATACGCAAATAAATAGTACTACCCCGTCCTTGAAAAGTAAGACGTATATATATCAACAACAACAAACTCTTTCATTCCCAAGCAAGTTGGGGTAGGCTAAGTTGAACCCCTTTAGATTTCGAAACCAAGTCATGGTTCTGACACGTGGATAGCTAACTTCAACGCATGTATAGGTCAAACAATGTAAATTTGACAAAATTTGTAGAAAAAATGACCAAAAGTAATAATATTATATGGACATCATATGAAATATATTCTATGATATATATAACGGTATTGGTTTGGTATTGTAGATGTTAATATTTTTTTTTGTAAAAACTAGGTCAAACTTTATAATGCTTGAATTTTTTTTAAAGTATACGAGTTACTTTCAGTAACTGAGGGATTATTATCTATCCCACACCCCCGCACACCAAAAAAATGTATACTTCATTTAGTTAATGATGCACACACTTTGTGTTTCAAAACAAAATGCAGGATGCTTCATTATACTGTAACCTGTCAAACCAATTATTTTTCAAAATTTTCATCATCATTCGCAGCGTGGATAAAGAGGATGCACTTCTTGCATCTCACCTGTGAGCAGGGCACACCAAAAAGAATTCACACTCTAAATTCAACACACCAGGAACTTCCTTGATTCTAACGAACGTCCGGATGAGTTGGGATGAATTTATTTCTATATGCATTGCATGGTTTATAAAAATATTTTAATCTACATGATTTATCCCCCTAAACTCTTATAAATATTCCTAGAAGTTGTCAAACTAGACATCTTCAAACCCTAGTCCAGGGCAGTCTTGTAAAAAGACGAACTAAATGCCTCTAGCTTGATCTTGACTTGAAATAAGTAGAGATAGTTTTTAAAATTTTAAAGTATTATCTTAGTTATCTTAGAGTTCAGATAGCATTATCGTAAATCATTATTTAAAACTCCTTTTTACTTATGGGCCAGGTTTTTTATGCACCTTGTGTGCTCAAATTATTAGACACATCGAATGCGTTTCCTCCTAACTGATGAGTTGAATTGGGACGGATGAGTCATGTGGCTATGCAAAACCTACGGTGTTAGTCCAGCTCATGCTCTAGTCGTATATTTCATCATGAGTGACACAGAGGAATACCAATCCACGAGCAATGGATTTAGAGATATTTACTTTAAATAACCTTCAATCTACCTTGTTTTAATCAAGAATATTTATTGTATTCTAACTATTGAATAAATAAGGCAAGATATTTTTTTAGAAACAAGAATTGACTTAGCATAGGGGACACTTGTATTGGAATGTCACTTTAGGTTAGATCGTAGGATCAATCCATAAAAATCATAAAAAAAAACATATATATTGAAAAATACCTAGTGGAACATGGCTCCACGTGAACCCAAATTTTAAGAAAACTTGAAAATCGTATTTTAAAGTTTCTCAAAATTTTGAAATAAATCACGCGGGTGCATATTTCCTTGATATTTTAATTACCCGTGCAAAATTTCAAGAAGAAATAACGATTTCACATGTGAATGTGTTTTCAACAAAGGAATAACACTAATTAAACAACACTCGAGAAGCAAAGGAGGAAAACAGAGCATGGGAGCCCATCTCTAATTTCCTTTTTCCTTTTGAGAGTGTATACCGTCCAAACAGCCGAAATCTCGAGAAACTGTTATAACATTGATAGCGAAAGTAGGTTGAAAGTAAATATATAGTACTACCTCCGTCCTTGAAAGTAAGACGTATATATATCAACAACAACAAAATCTTTCATTCCCAAGCAAGTTGGGGTAGGCTAAGTTGAAACCCATAAGATCATAGCCAACTTCCACACATTTTTTTAAACGTCAAACAATGTAAAATTTGTCCAAGTTTATAGAAAAAACGACCAACAACAATAAAATTATATATTCATGATTTATCTAACGGTATTTGTTTGGTATTGTAGATGTTAATAGTTTTTTTTTGTAAAAACATGGTCAAACTTTATACGGTTTTACTTTTAAAAAACAATATACACCTCACTTTCAGTAACGGAGGGAGTATTATCTATCCTCACCCCCTACACACCAAACTTCTACACGAAATTTCATTTAGTTAATAATACACACACACTTCGTGTTTCAAAACAAAATGCGAGATGCTTGATTATACCGTCACCTATCAAACCAATTATGTTCCAACCTTTTCATCATCATTCACAGCGTGGTTGAAGAGGGTGCACTTCTTGCAGCCCACCTATGAGCGGGCCACACCAAAAAGAATTCACACTCTAAATTCAACACACTAGGAACTTCCTTGATTCAACGAACGTTCAGATGCGTTGCGATGCATTTATTTCCATATGCATTGTCTGGTTTATGAAAATATTTGAATCCATATGATTTCCCCCTAAAATCTACAAATATTCCTACAAGTAGTCAATATTTTATTCCAGATGATTTCCCCATAAACTCTTATAAATATTCCTACAAGTATTCAAACTCGAGCTTTTCAAACCCTAGTCCATGCCAGTTTTGAAAAAGCACGAACTAAATACCTCAAGCTTGATCTTGACTTGGAATAATTAGAAATATTTTTAATTTTTAAAGTATTATTTTAATTTTCATAGAGTTTAGATAGCATTATTGTAAAAATTATCTAAAACTCTTCTAGACTTCTGGGTCAGGTTTCTTATGCACCTTGTGCGCTCAAATTATTGGGCACATGAATGTATTTCATCTTAATTGATGAGTTGGACTGGGACAGACGACTCATGTGGCTACGCAAAACCTACCATGTTAGTCGAGCTCGTGCTCTAGTCATATGTTTCATCACTTCAAATAACCTTCAAGCTACCTTGTTCTAATCAAGAATATTTATTGTATTCTAACCGTTGAATAAATAAATCAAGAGGTTTATGTTGATTTTTTGTTGTCTTAGCATAGGGGACAATTTTACTGGAATGCCACTTTAGGCTAGATCGTAGGATCAATTCATAAAAATCCAAAACTAAATAAACATAACATACCTATGAAAAGGTACCCGGTGGAACATGGGTCCGCGTGAACCCATATTTCAAGAAATCTCAAAAATTGTATTTCAAAGTTTCACAAAAATTTGAAGTAAATCACACAGGTACATATTTCCTTGATATTAATTACTCGTGCAAAATTTTCAAGAAAAATACAATAGTAGGTTGCCCACACAAAAAAGAGATTTTTTTTGTATTTTTTGCACATTTAAAATCCAGGCGAGTCATTGAACACTTTGTTTTTTCCCAATAGTTACATACTTTTGTATTTTACTTTCAAGATTGACACGTACACACCTGCATACATGCATGATTTATTCTGTATTTTATTTAGTACTTTTTATTTTAATATTCACCAGGTTTCGCATGGACACATGTCTACCAAAATCCGCGTTGACATACCTATGAGCATAGCGGAAAAAACAGATAAATTTGATCTATAGACAAGAATCAAGAAAGATAAATTCAACTGTTAATAGTATCAACTTTGGGTAAATAGTAGTTTGTACTATTCATGTTTTTTTCAAAATATAAAGAATCAATAAAGATATATTCGAATAATAGTGTCAACTTTGGGTGAATAGTAGTTTGCACTATTCATGATTTTTTTTTGTTATCTAAGTGTACGCTGAAGCTGCTGTTTTTTCACATTGTATATAAGATGGACGCGTGTTGTCGTTTTTTTAGAATGTATGAACATGTTTTGCATTATTTTAAATGACTTCACACATCCTATCTAAGGGAAGATCTTGCCGCCGATTTAGCACACATACTTCAAGGCTGGCTGTTATTGCCGACTCGGGCAAGTAAAGATAGCAGGGTTAAAGCTAACCTCATCTAGCTTAGCTTTTCATATGTTCTACTTGTCGATTGCTAATCCATCTTAATATAATGTCGCAATCATTCCTATTCTTCTCTCAATGAGTACATGATGCTAATTATATAGACCCTACCATGGAGCTGTCCAAGGATGCTCATGATTAGTCCCAAAGCGTGTATTGCTTTTAAATTGAACCAACAATAATGTGGTTTCTGGATGACTCTGGATTTTTCACATCTGAAGTATTGCTTTTAAATTGAACCAACAATAATTTGATCCCCTGGCCTGAAGTATGCTAGCCAATTGCACATCTAAACAGTATTAATGGTTTTATTAGCTTAATTTGAGGATATTATACGTGTTAAGCTACCTTGTATATGTCCTGAGCTAGCATGTACTGTCATCTGTGTTGAGCTCTTTTGTTTCCACTGCTTTGACTTAGACTAACCCGCCAAACCAACGAAGTTTCTTCCAAAAATATGTTTTAGATTTCGTGGCAAGGGTATTCTGGTCAGTCCAACTTGTAGGAGGAAGCTGCTGCCGCCCGCTGCTCCTCTGAAAGCTGTGGAATCAGTGATTGGCCAGGGAGAATATGGGGAAGCATATGCATGGAAGCTCTCCAATGGTGTGACCCCACATGATGGAGAAGTAAGAGAGGATAACACAACATATCTTAATTTAATTAGCGAAGTATTTTCAGCAACTCAATGTGATAGATATGGCAGCAGCGGAAGCAAGCTCAAACCTGTAGGCAAGGTATAACCTGAAGGAATCGTGTATATTCTTTCGGTATCTCTGTGTTTTTATGCTTGGATATTCCATCATAGCAAGGTTTCGGGTTGAATCCCTTGATTTGATTTTCGCGTGCCGGGAAGGATTATCGAAGAAGCTGCATCTCAGTCTCAAGGAAACACAAGTTCCATATATTTAACAAATTGTAGGAGTATGTAGGATTTTTTTTTTTTTTGCAGTAGGGTAGCACAATATTTATATTTTTTTGAGAAACACAGTACAACGCAGACGCCCACATACACGCGTATACACTCACCCCTATGAACGCGCATACACACCCTACCCCTATGAGCACCTCCGAAAGACTGAGTCGGCGGTTGGGTCTTGGGATTAACGAAGTCACCACGGGCGCCTCGCTGTCGACGGGAACGTCGCCTCCCACTGAAAGAATATTCCGTCTAAATGAGAAACACCAACGTCAAACCTGGGGTTTAAACTCTGGTGGGCTGGGGTACAACCACCCTCCTAACCATCCTGCCACAGACAAGTTCTCAGCACAATATTTATATGTGTGTACAACATATGTATTTTCTATTTGCTCTTAATTTTTAAAGGATGCAAATACTCATTTTGAGTTTTCTTCCAAGTGCATATCACCTGGGGAACCTGATGTAATTAGTTCTGAGCTGATGGTGGCGAGACGGTATGTTCTACCGAATCTGTCTTTTTTGTCACTTGTGTACTCCTGACGTAATCAATTAGTTGGAGGGATCATGAGATGCCCTCGTGTAATTAGTTTCTCCTCAAGCGGCGCCCGATTAGTGAGAACTCGTTGGCCGGACAAGTGATGATTCTAAAGCATCAACAATGAGTTTAACACTTCGGTCTAACCATTTTATTTTGATTTGGCAATATCGGCGTACAATTGCTTCTTGGCCTTCGGGAAAACTGTGGCTCGAAACTCGGCCTTGGGGATGAAAATTTTGAGATCGACCTATGGTTAGACTCGTCATTATTGCCGCACGTGTGGTGGTTTCTCCTTGAAGGATTTGCTTAGGAGTTGTGTATTTTCTATATGTTTAGCCTTTTACCATACTAGACAACCTAGCGTGGCGACACACCACGCCCGTGTGGTTGTATGGAATGTTATAATATGTTTGTAATAATGTTAAATGAGAGTGTAATGAATTGTTTTTATTTTGTGAAAATGTTTTTAAATTTGAAAAGAGTTGTCGGAAAATTGTTCAAGTTGGGGTGTTTTTCAGATTCGAATCATTTTTCGTTTGTAAAATGAGTAGATTCCGAAGATATTTAAGATTTTGAAATATGTAAATTTAAAATTTTGATTGTATAGCACAAATAATGAGCATTTATTTTTTGTGAGGGTATTTATAGAAATATTTTCATGTTGTAGAAATTGTTCTAAGGAGGGAGTGCATTACGATTTTTTTTTCAAATATTCACCAACTTGAAATATTGAAACATATTTGTTTTTCTTGACATAAATAATTAGTATTTATTTTGTCGGAGCATTTTGTTGTTTTTTTTTTTCATTTTTTCCGGATCAAATAGTATTCTAAATATTTATTGTTTTTTTCTTTTTCGACAAATGACTTCGTTATTACAAATTGGAACATTGCTTATGGTTTTAGACAAATGATTTCATTATTAAGGCAGATATGAAATGCTTGGAGTATTGTAGAAAAAATGATTCCATTATCATTTTTTAAGGAATTGGAACATTGCCTAAATAGTACTTTTTTTTCTTCTGCTTGAACACTTCATTATCTTTTTTTTTAAGGAATTGGAACATTGCTTAAACAATACTTTCTTTTTTATCTTTTTCTTTTGCTTGAACAATATTCGGAAAATGTTATATTCCTCTTATCTTTTGATGTTCATAAAAAAATAATCGTTGGAACTAAATAAAAGTAGCTATTATATTCCATCATCTAGTAAAGTTCACCGTAGACGTTATGATAAAAAATGTTAAATTTCGTTGTAATTTGTTGTCTGGAGCATCTGCAATTTATTTAGGAAATTTAAATGTCCAAAGATGTTTGTAGTCTGACGTTGTGGCCGTGTGGTTGTTAGCTTTGTTCGTTAGTGTGAAAATGTAATGATTAAACTGTCGTTGGAAGAAAAAATGCTGTCGTGCCCTTGTGAGAATTTTTTGTTTTGATTAAGTTTTAAATCGAAATAATATTTTACAGGTTCGACATAAAATATATCCGGGGAAGTCTCGAATACTACATTCAGAAAAACATGGAAGAATATACCTATATTGAATTATAATGTGTTGTTTCGAGTATGTCCGAATATCTAGCATTTTGAAATGTTTTTCCATAAGATACACATTTAATATTGAAAAATTATATTAGTTATTGTATTTTTATTTTTTTTGAAGTTGTTTAAGTATGTATGGAAATGTGTTAGATGTAAAGATTTCTTTTTTCTGCAAATTTTGGTATATTATTTGTATTTTTGTGAATTACGGTTTAAAAGTTATGTTTTTTACAATTTTATGTATTTTCTTAAAATTATCAAAAATCAGACAGAGGGGCCCACTTGTCGGGTTTCTCACTATTTACGTGAAAGCAGCGCGGAAAAGAATAAAACGCTGACGGGTGGGGCCCACATTTTTTTGGTGTTGTTTTTTAGAAAGAAATCTGACGGTGGGTCCCACCTGTCATTGGCACAGGGGTCGTCGGCGGCGCGGCCACGGCGAGGTTTGCCGGAGGAGGGTGAGCGGGCGGGTGAGCGGGCCGCCGCCGCTGTGCGCGTTGCACGCGCACGGGCGCGGGCTACGGAAAGGAGGCGGCGCCGCCACCAAATGGTTGCCGGAGCAGTTGTTTGAGTACGGCGGAGCGGCGGCCGACGGCGAGCAACGGTGCGATGACGCTACGGGATGCAATAAATCGAACGGAAGGGTGCTGCAGCACCGTGAGTTCATCAGGAACCCGATGGAGAGGACGGAAAGGTCAGGGGAGGTCGGACGGCGTCGAAAACGTCCTCGAAACGCGGCGGCCGGAGCTGGGGAAGAGTCGGTCGATTCGGGCGATTCGTGCTGTTCCAGCAAGCGGCACTCCACGGAGAGGAAGAGGGAGACGGTGCGGAGCTCGTGGAGTATTCAGATTGTCCTGGGGAGGCCGGAAACGGCGGCATCGAGCGTGGCAGCCGGCGGCGACCTCGGAGTCGCAGGAGAGGAAGAAGAAGAGAGAGGGGGGGGGGGGGGGTGTGCGCGTGGGTTTTCCAGCGGGGTCCTCAGGTTTCTTGGAATTTGTGGATAGGTCCCTCGCAACGATAAAAGTTGGACCGCGGGTTTGGTTTCCGAAGGTGTGGGTTCTTTTTTGTAAATTTGCCTGCGCCAAAAAACGTGCGCGCGCGCTGATTGGAAGAAATCCCGAGCTACTGTAACACTGTAGCTTGCACGACTATTGGCGCGATCTGGACCGTGTGTTAGCGTGATCGACGGTCCGTGTTTACCGGGTGACGTGGAGGGCGAATTGGAGGGTGATTCTGACCTACTTTTATATACTAGGGAATGGTTAGTGGTACCCTGTTAGAGGTAGTGTTGCAAGGCACAAGACTTTGGATTTGTCTCCTTTGAATTATGTGAACATTGTAATAAGATTATGGATATGTGCATCGCCTCGATGGAGAGTGTAAGGCATGCTCCCCTTCTTCGTTTTGCATTCGTTGCGTCGAGCTTCCAGGCGCCAAAACATCTCCTCTGCGTGAGTTGATAGCGTAAAAGTACCACTTTTATAGTTAAATTTACCGATTGGTACCAGTGGATGCCGCAATCCCATTTTGGTACCACATTTTGCCTAGGTTGTCTCATTTTGGTCAAATTGCGCGCTGATTCAATTTAGACAGCCATTCTGACAGGGCGAGCCCACCTGCAGGGTGACGTGGCAAGAAGAACGGGTGGCGCATGCTGGACACCATCAGCGTCGCAGACGAGCTCCGGGCCTCCGCATCCAGGGGCCTAGCTCTGCCTACTCACTGTCAGGGTGCGACCCATGTCCAGTTTTTCAGAAGAAATTTCCCATAATTTTTTATTTGTTTAATTGGTCTGACATGTGGGGCCTACTTGATACGTCATCCTACAGGTGGGCCCGCCCTGTTAGAACGGCTGTCTAAATTGAATTAGCGCACCATTAGACCAAAATGAGACAAGCTGGGCAAAATGTGGTACCAAAATAAGAATGCGGCATCCACTGGTACCATCGGTAAATTTAGCTATAAAATGGTACTTTCACGCTATCAACTCCCTCTGCGTACACAAATTATGGAAGGGATGTTTTCCTTTGCCGCTTTGCCAACATAATCATGATGGGAAAAATCTCATATCCAGTCACTTCGTTAGTTCGTTGGCTCAAGTGGGAGCTGGAATTCTTGTCGGCCAAGTCGAATGCGGCTCCTGTATACCAGTACACAAGGAACAGGAAGATGTTTTCCAAACTGTGACGGAGATAGTCCTACTTCCCATATTATGTATAATCAACAAAAAGGCCATTCGTGCTGCTGACATTCAGAGATATCACGTTCAAAATCATGAAAGAAAAAAGATTTAATGATTGACGCATTGATTGAAATAAATCCATGGACCATATATGGATGACGGGACAGGCTTTGTTCTTCATGGCATATATGGGTAACTTGAATACTTTGGATTCAAGTCAAAAGCACAAAGTGGCACTCCGACTTATTTGAGATCGACCCAGCTTACTGGCTACTTTTGAAGTGACGGGAATCGCATGTGATTGGTGCACCAGGAAGCCCTACTTGACCCTGGCGCTGCAATATTCTCAATCTTGACAAAATCCTCCGTAAGGTTGGAAAGAAAGAGATTATTCTGTCACACAAAAGATGTCTAAATACAAACATCACACTCAGCTAGACATGCTTGCTAGAATACATGCAAGGAAAAAGAATATCTATTTTTAACTGATAAGGGCAAGGAATACACCTAGGGTCTATTTCTATGCCACTATACCTGGCCATATATAATCATAAATGGTTATGAGAGAAAAGATAGTTCTTTCTGCTAGCTTACTTACCATGAGTGAGAAGAATCATGTTCAAGACAATGACTCCTCCCTTTGGTCAGTGGGTATTTTCCTTTAATAGATGAAGATATCAATAGATTACTTAGAGGTAGAGGATCTCTTAGCGACATCTTGCTTTTTGACTTCTTACATCGCAAATACTTAATCCGAGACCAAAGTAACCAAATGCATGAACTAAGAAAGAGAATTTCTCGGTCTTTAGGAGCCACCAAAAAAATGACATCTTTTACGATTCCGATAGCCACTATGTTCTTAGACATGTATACTCGGCGTGTCGACCTAACATGTCAGAATGAGAGAGAATCTTAAGAATATAAAAAATGAAACGTGTCACCATGTAACAAGTAGGGGCTTAAATATAACAAACATTTGTATTACCCCCTCCGTTTACTAATGTAAGGCATTTTACCCCTTTCTTGATTCAAATGTATCTAGACTTATTTTGTACATATATTTAGTCATTTTAGTATGTATGTGTCTGAAATGGTAGGTCCAATGCCTTACATTAGTAAACGGAGGGAGTAAGATAAATGTATCACAAAACATGTAATTAGAGGACAAAAAGTGGAATATAATCCAACAAGAATGCAAATGCACACGAAAATAAAGTTTTTTCTCTGTTGATCTGCCTCTTTTTTTCTTGTCTTGGTGAATCGAGTATTGTAAGTCTTGTGCTCTTCCGATTGTGCTATGTTTTTTTGGTTATTTTACTATTGTTTGATGTGCACCGTTTTATTGGATGTTTTTTGTTTCTTTTCGTGATGTATAACGAGCTCACAATATAATTTCTAGTAATTGGCTAGCTCTAGTGTGTTTTGGTATTGTACTGTTGAAGTAAAATTGCAGTTTTTTTATAATACAAAAGAAGGTAAATTCAATAGGCTGCAGTTTTAGATGCAGGCAAATTCAGACGAATAAAACAACAAATTTGATGAAAAATATGACTGCTCTTTCTGTGAATCATTTTGCATTTCTGCCCACTTTGAATTTTTCTATGACCCGAGTCATTTTGCTCCTGAATCTTTTGAACTTGTATATTGAACATAAACTTTTTTTTGAGGTAAACGCCTCAAAGAGGGACAGGGGGTTCCTGCAATTCAATTAAGAAGAGAGTTTGGCCCCGTTTATAAGGGAAACTGGGCCAAAAAACCGCGCAATGCACGATTATTAGGGGGAACTGTGCGAAAACCCAGACAGCGGGGAAGAGCACCTAGCTAAACTAGGCCTAAAACTCTCCCGAAGCCACAACGACGACACAACCAACACCGCCAAGCCTTGCAGCAAGCCCTCCAAGCCGAGCACCCAGCCCGGAGGCGAGGGTGCGAAGCACCGAGCTTTGAAGGCCGCGTCACCGGCGAAGAGGAACCTCTGAGACCACACCAATGACACAGAACCGCCCTGACGAAGCCGCACCGTATACGCCTAGAAGAGAAGGCAGGCCGAAGAGAGGCCTAGCCCCGGCAAGTGGGGGGCGCCGGACCGGAGCTGAGCTAAGTCTGCCTCAGCGAAAACCTCGATGCAAGTCCATTGCGCCCTTCAAAACTCCACGCCCAGACGGAGATCGACAAGTACCCATCGCCGCATGGAACCGGGGAAAGTGTGTACCAAAACAGCACCCTCAAGAGGGAATGCGACGCCGCGCGCCGTTGCTGTCCGGACCGACGAACCGGTCCTGGAGTTTCCCCCGGTACACAGATGGGGTCAGAGAATGGGAAGATCCCCGACGCCCTCCAAGGAGGAATGGCGACGCCCACAAGCGCCACCGCGTCGGTGCTGGGCATGCCGGCGAGGATTTCTCCCGGAACCCACCTCCGCCCCACCACAAACCCCGAGCCATGAAGATGAGCGGATTACCAAATGTCGGGAGCAGTCTCCGTCGAGGAAGAGGGTGCAGAAGGCTGACGAAGGATGCAGGAGGGGCGCGGAAGTTGGCGCCACGCACCACCGCGCTCAACAGCAGCGGATCGCCGGAGCCCAGATTGGGCCCAGATCTGGCCCACTCGAGCCTGGCCCTGGCGTGCTCGCGGGCGCCGCCGCCCCCACCTCGCCGCCGCAACACCACCTCTGCCTCGCTGCCACACCACGCACCCGTCACCCTCCGCCAGCACCATCGCCAGCCGCGGCGCTCGCCGGCGCCGCACGCAGACGCGCCGCCACGCCGCGCAAACTCGTGCGTCCATCGCAGTTCTCCCCGCGCCCCTTTGTGGAGGTTGGGGCCGCCGCCACCGCGGAGAGGCCGGCGGCAGCGGCGGCGGAGAGGGAGGCCGGAGGGGAGGGCTCTGGCGGCGGGGTAGGGTTTCCCCCGAGTCCCCCGCTGCGGGGCGACGCGAGGGACGGGTGCTGTTGTGGTTAAGAAACTCAACATAAACTTATTTTAGCGAGCAAAATTTGTCTGGAACTAGTACTAAATCGGCAGTGAAATACAAAAGCAATGACGAGTTTTTCCTTTTAGAGAACGACGGCTGCAGGCTGCTACGATCAACTGGACCATAGACGAAGACAAGTTGAAGCACAAATAAGCACTTTGTATTTTCAAATACTGGACCCATGGGCGGACCCAGAGGGTGGGCCGGGTGGGCCACGGCCCACCCAGAAATATGTGATTTTCTTCGATACCCCAGCATACGTAGCCCAGTTTGAGTTCAGCGTTAGTCCTTTTCTCCAAATCAAATGGCTAGTTGACCACTTGACCCATTGTACGAGGCAGGCAGGGTGTTAGCAGCCGAATCGTCTCTGTATCTCTCACTACCTTGCTCCTCTGTTCGACTCGCCATGGACGAAACCTGGCTGCCGGACCCAACAGCATGCTCGTGGCTGGCTCCCCCGCTCGGCCACCGTCGACGGCTGCCTGAGGACCCAGCAGAGCATCAACATGCGTAGATTTGGTCGATCTGCTATATTGATTGGATTGCTTCAGACCATAACCAAATAGGAAATATCAATGTAAGTTAACGGTTTTGAAATTCTCAGGAAATATCAATGTAAGTTAACGGTTTTGCCATTTCTCATTTGACTGAGAATTAGCTTAGTGCCCAATCGACTCATCCAACGTTAAATCGCGCGTCGTGATTCGTGCAAAACTATGTCTTCTTCCTCACGGCCACGGCGACAAGCTGAGCTGGAGCCGCGGTTGGCCGCGGTGGAGACAAGAAACAAACTTAACTTGGTGTCAGTCGACTGCAAATTAAGCGAATGATCGCTAGAGAGACACGTAAATTAAAGGGTGAACTTCACTTTTTACCCTCTAATTATACATTTGTGACACCAGCCCATATATTATTTGTTTGACAAATTTTAATCGTTTTGCGATTTTTTAGCGTGCCCACCCTCGGAATTTTTCCTGCGTCCGCCACTGACTGGACCCTGATCAGCACCTAAACAACGCTTTTCTTGATCGCGTGCGTAAGCAGGTCAGAGAGCAGGGAAGGGCAACTTGCCTCCAGGTTCTTATACCCCTCCGTCGCCAAGACAGCGTCCAGAACCGCAGGAGTCCAAACGATGAAGTCGATGCACCCTTGAGCTGCTCACAGCCGTGCATCTCGGCCAGAGCTAGAGTTGCCGCCGCGGTCTCGACATCGATGCCACCAAAGAGCTTGCCCTCGCATATCAGCTTGAGCCTTTCTACGCCGTACCTGTCTGCAGCAGCCAGCAAATGCTGCGCCATCGCTGTCCTCGAGACGGCCTCCACCTTTTGCTGCCCATCAAACTCCGGCACCGTGTCCGTGTAGATGAAATGGAGCAGCGCCTTGAACACCGCCTTCTCCATGTCCTTGACCTCCACACGCTGCGAGCTCTTCTCCATCATTTGCCCATAGAACTGGGCCATGAAGACAGTGGACCGCCCGGCAAGTATGAGCTTGTGCGCAGCACAGGATTCGCCGGACACGACGAACGTGACCTCCGCTCCAGCCCCGCTCCGCAGGAGCTCGCCAAACTGCTGGTGCAAGTTGGAAGATGGTGCTTGGACAGTTATTTTCTCCACTGGGAATGTTTGTACCGGCAATTCCTTGAGGACGGTGATGGTGCACTGCAGAGTGAAGGCACCTCCCTGGAGATAACCTGACGCCTCCAAATCATCTCTCTTGATTAACTTCAGCGGGGATGCTGCACTTCCTGAACTAAAAAATACTCCAAACCTGCTCTTTTCTTGCGATGGTTCTGAACTTCCCGTCGGATCTACCAACCGGCAACCGAGATTCGCCCTCACCAGCTTGCCGGAGCGTGATCGACCGAGAAAGATAATGTTGGATAATTAGGCAATAATTCCATAATTAATTCCAGAATATTAAGCATGACTAACACAACTTATTGAAGGTCTCTCCAGCTCCAGCCCCGTCTCGTCGGCGTCGGCGTCCTCGAGGAGCTCGTGGGAGTGGTGTGTCTTGGCGGTGATGGTGAGGCGGATGCGGTGTCACCGCCGTTGACTTTTGTTCTCCCAGCTTCGTCTCCGTCTCGGTCGGCGGTGCTCCTCCGTCGTCGGGAAGCTGGTGGGAGTTTGTACAGGAGCGGTGGCAGCTCGGGCTTCGTTCCAGTGCAGAGGAGGAGGCTTGGTGGTGGAAGGTTCGGTGCGGCGTGGGCGCTCGCGGCGTCTGACGCCGGATCTGGGGGAGGATGCGCCATGACCGATGCACGATCATCGATTCAAGCTCCGGCGTCGGACGGCGGACGAATCTTGCGGCCTTCTACATGTGTGGGGGTGTCCTCTTTCCCAGGTCGGGTGGTGGTATGCTTCCTTCTTCTCCGGCGGCTTGCTGGTGGTGAAGTTCGGAAGATCGCGCGGTGGTTCTTCTCTGTTCTTCTGGTGTGTTTGTTCGAGCTGTGTGAGTCTGCGTATGTTCCTTGTATTGTACTTCCTACTGTTTGAATATACGCAGGTTCCCGTTCTCAAAAAAAAAAAAAGACTAACGCAACTAATAACATGTTAAACACGAACATATTAGATGTACTAATTAACATGAACAACATCAGCATAAACGCCAACATATTCATAGTAAAACAGTTCGGTTTACTCCGCACGTACCGAACGGTTGCAGAGGAAGCAGCAGTCAATGCAGACAGGTTCACCGCAGCGAAAGCAACGGCGATGTCGTTGATGAAGATGTTGGTGAAGACGGGTCGAAGAAGATAACGCTTGAGGCGGCGTTACGCAGCATTGCCGGACTTGTTCGGAAGATGACCCTGGTGGAAGCGGCGAGCAGTCGCGCGAAGCGCTTTCCAAAAACCTAATAAGCGCTCTCCCGTACAGGATCACAAGAGCGATCGGTTCCGGATAACTGCTCTCTCAAACGTCGGTGCACGCCGGCGCTCGGGATGGAGTAGACTACAGTGACGACGCAAGGCACGAGATTGGCAAAAGCTAGATTGGTTTGGTGTGTGACGGCGCACGGTAGTGTAAGGCATTATAATGCTGTTTGGGAAAACCTAACGGGTACAACGTGAGTCGGCCACGTTGCACACGTTCGCTAACACGACTCGTTTTCCTGAACATCAAAAATATTGATATCGGCTCATTCCCGCAACACGTGACGAGACGGACGGACGGCGGCGGATGATTGCGCACGAGAGAACCTTCTATTCTCAACCAGCACACCAAGTGGTACAACACTCCACACTATATAAGGTGGTGCAACTCTCTTCCAACTCCCACATTGCACCTCCAAAATTCTGCCATGCAAATGGACCAATTTGAGATTTCAGGATTTGCTTATATGGACGGCCCACTAATGAGCCCAATATTCCCATTTAGGGTCGGTTTGGAAGCTCCATAATATTGAAGTATTGTGAGAGTACTTCGGTTTTCTAAAATAATAAAGTATGGAATACTTCGAGGTGTTTGGGTCAACAAAAAAACTGCCTTTGGAAACTGAAGTATTGCTTAAAACTTCAGTTTTTTTTTGACGTATTGAAAACTTCGATCCCGACCTGTTTTTTTCCAAAATGGAGAAACACAACTCTCGTCTCCTCCCCCACGTAAAACGCATCTGCTTCCTCTTGACGCCCACCGCCGTCGTCTATGTCGCATGCGGCCATGTCCTCTTCATCGGGCATGGAGAAAACAAGCTCACAAGGAATAAGGAAAGGAAGGTTCGTTCTTGTCTAATTTAATTTCAGTCCAGCGCTTATGCAGATCCATTTCATAGATGCGTTTTGCTTGTTCTCGGAAGACGCCGGCCATGGTGATCGTGGCTCGGAAGAGCTTGCGAGGCTGCTCGAGTGACTCCGTAAGGATGCTGGGCACCCTTACTTACTTATGTGCGTTCTGCGCTCTGGCCACCAAACGGCCGTGACGTCCTGCGCCTTGCGCGGTGAGCTGATCCATGGCCTTCTGGGTTGGTGATCGACACCGTGGGTGTGTTTGCTCTGTGGGACGTTGGGTAATCTACTGAGCTTAGTTGTTCAGAGTACAGTTAGTGCGTGGAAATGAAAATGAAGAAGGAATTAAGGGTTTGATCAGCCAAATACTAGTCAATCAGTGTATCAGCACAAGTGTATGATCAGCCAAATACTAGGCAATCAGTGTATGATCAGCCAGCTCTCCTGAAAATTATTCTGACACTGCATGCAGCTTTCTCAGGTTATGTGTCTTTAGCCTTGCAGTAGATTGTTTGCCTCGTTCCCACTTGCTGCTCCTAGCACATGCACACATATTCTGAATTTCATGTGGTAGTAGATGATGTTGGCAAGGTCGAGTCAGATTTTTCTACCTATATAAGTTGGTGATACTCATATGTCGACGTTTATGATGACTAATGTTAAATAACACTTACCAAACGCTTTGTAGTTTTGCTAAAACTGAGAAAATACTTCAGTATCAACAAACTGAAGTATCCATCCGCCTGGCACTCAAAAACTTCAGTTTTGGGATACTTTGGTTTTGAAAAAACTTCACAGCCAAACTAGGCCTTAGAGATTTTGCCAAACCTTGTTTCTTGTTTATATACCGGATCGTTTGGGTGTGAATGATTGTGTAAAGTACAGTTTATACAGTGCTGCACGCGGTTCGTAGTAATTGTAATTAACCACAGGGGCTGTTCGGGTGGAGAGATGAGGCATGCGAACTGACGGACGTCGGAACTCGAAACGAGAAGATCATCAGTCTATGGTTTTACGGAATGCGCTTAGGAGTAATGCGGGTTGTTGTGTCTATTCGACTAGCCTCAGATTACAGTGAAAAGGGCAAAACAGGCTGGTGATTAAAAGAGCTTGATTGATGGCCTGTTCGTTTCGAATTTGGACGTCGCATCGGTACGCCGTACGCAAGCCGCATGCGTCCCTCTGGGCTCTACCCGAGCAGTCGCCTGCTTAAACTTACTAACTCCCTGTATAAATGTTACAGTACTCCACAGTCATTCTCACGCAAGGAAGAAGAAGCACAATTGTCATCCTCACTCCCTCACTACGGGAGAGCGAGACGTTGCCGTGTGCCCAGAACACACGGCGAAGGCCGAAAACACACGGCGAAGCCTTTGCCGTGTGCCACACACGGCAAAGAGTACACGGGGAAGAATTGCACGGCAAAGATGTCTTTGCCGTGTGCCGGATGTCGGGCACACGGTAAAGATGGCATGTAGGTCCCACCTTCACTTGACGCCGATAACGACGGTGACGGTCGACTCCTGACACACGGGCCCCACGCCCCTGCTCTTTCCCGTGTGCCGTGCGCGAGCACACGGCGAAGAAAAGGCCCGTGAACAAAAAAAAATCCCCGCCGCGTCCCTCGCCGGGGACGGGCCGGGGACGGGGCAGCCGAGGGCGCCGCCGTCGTCACGGTTGAGGCCGAGGCGAGCACGGGCTAGGGGCGGCACGAAGCCGAGAGTTGGGGCGCCGCAGTCGTCGCGGTCGAGGGTGCGCTGTTCGCGTAGGACGAACAGCTTCTCACCTCGCCCCGGCTCACCTCATCCCGCAAAACACTGTTCGCATAGGACGAACGCACGCGGTCGTCCACCCCGTCCCTCATTTCCCCCTGCTCTCGCTCCCTCCTCGCTCTTCTCTTCCCCTGCTCCCGTCCCGAAACCACCGCCGCCGCTTTAAACCTCCACGACCGCCGCCTTCTGAAACCGCCGCCGCCGCTGTAGGCCCTCCACAGCCGCGCCGCACCTCTGCGGAGCTGGAACGCGGCCAGGGCGCCGGCGCCAGTAGCCTCGGTGGAGGGGACGAGCGTCCGCCGCAACTCGTCCGACAGGGCCAGGTCGCCGAGGCCGTCGAGCGTGGCCGTCGGTCCCCGACCCACACGCCGGTGCAGGCGCCCTCCGGCCGCACCTTGACGCCGTACAGCGGCTCGGAAGGCGGAGGAAGCGATGCCTCTCGCAGCACGAGCGCCGTGGCTGCCGGCGGCGACCTCGAGTCGACGACGACGGGAGGCGTGGCGCCCTGGGCGAGGAGGATGAGGCAGTGGTCCATGTCCTCCTCCTCGGGTGTTGGTGCTCTGGGAGGAGGACGCCGATGAGCAGGCCGCCGCGGGCGGGTGGTGGCGCGGTCCCAGATCTCCTTCACCATCGGGCCGTCGGCGATGGGGTGGGATGGGAGCGGAGGAGGCGGCGTGCGCGTGGCTTCCCGCGGCGGTGAGGCGAGGGCATCTCGCGGTGAGGGCAGGACAGAGAGGGAGGGAGGCGAGCGGAGCTGAGAGAGGAAGCAGAGCGACGGCGACGAGAGGGAGAGAGAGATGAACTTGTCGCACTAGTACATGCGCAGGGACACTAAGGGTGTGTTTGGTAGACTGTGTGGGCTGAGAGATTCTTAGCCCAACCTAGCTGAGCTACGTATCCGTTGTTTGGTAGGCTGGGTCGGGCCGTCTCGGCAGTGCCGGCATCGTGCGAAAAATGCCTCTGGGCAGTGCCGGGTTGGGAAGCTCGAATCGAGCTTCTCACCTCGCCCCGGCTCACCTCATCCCGCAAAACACTGTTCGCGTAGGACGAACGCACGCGGTCGTCCACCCCGTCCCTCATTTCCCCCTGCTCTCGCTCCCTCCTCGCTCTTCTCTTCCCCTGCTCCCGTCCCGAAACCACCGCCGCCGCTTTAAACCTCCACGACCGCCGCCTTCTGAAACCGCCGCCGCCGCTGTAGGCCCTCCACAGCCGCGCCGCACCTCTCCCAGGCCGTGCCGCCGGCTGCACCTCTCCCCAGGTCGCGCTGCCGGCTGACGCTGCAGGGACACTGCCCCGACGCCCGCCTCGTCCCGGTGCACCTCCAGCGCCGCCGACGTCCATCCTCGCGCCCGCCAAGCTCCGGCCAGCGCCGCCACCGACCGTCCATCGTCGCGCCCGCCCCTCTCTGACCAGCACGAGCTGGAGCCGCGACGAGCACGGCGTAGCTCCCAGCGCCGCCCCGGATCGACGCGCAGTTCCCAGCCCCGCCCTGAACCGTCGGCCGCCTCCTCGCGCCGCCACAAACCGCCGGCCGCCTCCTCGCGCCGCCAAGCTCGGAGACGAGCACTTCCAGACGTTCTCCGTCGCCGGAGACGAGCACTTCCCGGCGTTCCTCGCGCAGACCATGATTTGGGAATTGCAGAGGACCCAATTGCTTTTTTATTTTTTTGTTCAAGGTTCTTTGTGTAATAATTATGACCTGTTCGTAATTTCAATTACTGGACCCTACTCTCAGCCTGGCCCAACAAATACAGGCCACCAAACAGCTTCACATCCCAGCATGTTTTAACACATACAACCCACCAAACACTGAACAAAATCCCAACCCAACCCGGCCCAGCTCAGCATGTCTCTACTGAGAAAGCTATGCCCAGGTGATACAACCTACCAAACACACCCTAACACACGAGAAGATACATCGCTCGCGTGGTCTCCTGTTCTTTTTGTCTACTAGTACTTGCACCAATCAGAGAGTAGTACATGGATAGTGTGCTTCTCTAGATATGCTGGCGTCCGTTGGATCGCATCCAACGGCTCAGAGCCATGATCCGCGTGAACATATTCCAGCCAATCAGCACGCTTCGTTTCTTTGCCGTGTGTTGGCACACGGCAAAGCTTTATTTTGGTTTTTCTTTTTCTTTCCTTTTCCATATGAGTCAATTTTGTCAAAACTATCGGTAATTCTGTGATATAACCACTAATTGTCTATCTTAAAATGATTTTTGTAAAAATTTCAGAGCAAACTATCACACACTTGTAGCTCAAATTTGAATTATTTTCGAAAAATCAGCATAAATCGTTTAAATAGGCGAAATTAGGTAGAAACCGAAAAAATCCTAATATTTCTGGATTATCCATAAAATACGATCTACTTTGTGAGATAATTGAATTGGTGCCATTTTGCACAATATTTTTTTACTTGCTTCATAAAAAATGTCATTTTTGACACTTAAAAAATGAAAAATGATATTTATAAAAATAATTTGAAAAAACTCAGTTCTGCAACATTGTTTGCCATATCAAGATACAACTATGTGTCAAATATGGGAACATTATCACAAACTATGCCACAATAATGGTCATACATTGGTAATTTGACACGAAACTTATACGTGTTTGTAGATGGTTGATCATTTTGTGAAGCATTTCTTTGAAAACTTTGTCAAAAATCAAGTTTATCATTTTTCCTATCAACTAATACACATAAACGGACTCTATGCCAAAGGATTTCTTTTTTTGAGTATTTTTTCACTTTATTTTATTTGTTTAAAAACGGTCAAAATGGCCGCCGTCTCTATTCATTAAAAGGGGTAGAATTTTTCAGAACTATCGATGGTTCTATGATATAACCACTTCTTGTCTATCTTAAAATGATTTTTGTACAATTTTCAGAGCAAAGTATCAAACACTTGTAGTTCAAATTTGAATTACTTTCGAAAAATCGGCATAAAGTCGTTTAAATAGGCGAAATTAGGTAGAAACCGAAAAAAATCCTAATATTTCTGGATTATCCATAAAATATGATCTACTTTATGTGAGAATTGAATTGGTGTCATTTTGCACAATATGTTTTTTACTTGCTTCACAAAAAATGTCATTTTTGATACTTAAAAAATGATATTTATAAAAATAATTTGAAAAAACCTAGTTCTACAATATTGTTTGCCATACCAAGACACAACTATGTGTCAAATATGGACACATTATCATTGATCCTGATGATGCATGCATGTGCTATTTATATCTACTAGAAATAGAAAAAGGATTTAAAAAATTTTAATACCTCTTTGCCGTGTGCAACCACCAAGGCACATGGCAAAGACCTGACAGCTGGCCACATAATTTAAAATATGTTGGGAAAATCGTTGCCGTGTGGCAGCCAGGGCACACGGCAAAGACCTGGCCGTGACGGAGCCATTAACGGCACCGGCTGGTCGGACACGTGGCCGCAGTCGTTGCCGTGCACCTCGCTTTGCCGTGTGTTTTTTATAGTCTTTGCCGTGTGCCTCGCTTTGCCGTGTGTATTTGTTGCTACGAAGCCGTGTGCTCGTCGTTGCCGTGTGCTGCACACGGCAAAGAGGGCGTTGCCGTGTGCCCGATATCCTGCACACGGCAAAGACGAGCACACGGCAACGTCTCGCTCTCCCGTAGTGCCTGCCCGCCACCTACTTCCCTTGTGACCATGGAGAACGCCTGCGCAACAAACCTCACCGAAGCTGCGCGCATGGTACAGCTGCTCAAGATCGACGGCTACTGCACGACCAACACCCTGGACTCGAGCTACTGCATCAAATCTAGATGGAGCGTCGACGGGTATGAATGGGAAACCTATATCTACCCAAATAATAACCAATCTGTAGTACTGGAGCTTATCTCTCGCAGTACAGCACGCAACAACGCCTATGTGAAGGCGAATCTCGCCTGCCGGCTAGTCGATCCTAGAGGAATTCGCAAACCATCTGAAGTGAAGAGTGTGTCAAGCTCATTCCTTCGTTCCGGTACCAGCTCCTCTAGGCTGTGGCTCGTCACAAGAAGTGATCTAGAAGCGTCGGGTTATCTGCGCGATGATTCCTTGACACTGGAGTGCACCATCACCGTGCTCAAGGAATTACCGGTGCAGTCGTTCCAGGTCAAAGAAATCCCGATGCCTGCCGTGCCATCCTCCAACCTGCACACGCACTTTGGCGAGCTCCTGCAGAGCGGCGCCGGAGCCGATGTAATATTCCTTGTGTCTGACGAGTCCATTGCTGCACACAAGCTGGTACTCGCCGCGAGGTCCCCGGTGTTCATGGCACAATTCTATGGTCAAATGATGGAGAAGAGCTCTCAACTTGTCGAAGTAAAGGACATGGAGGCTACCGTATTCAAGGCTCTGCTCCGATTCATCTACACTGACACGGCGCCGGACTTTGATCAGCAGCAAAAGGAGGCGGCGACGGTGATGGCGCAGCATCTGCTGGCTGCCGCAGACAGATACGGGCTGGACAGGCTCAAGCTGATCTGCCAGTCTAGGCTTGCCGGTAGTATCCACGTCGACACCGTGGCAGCGACATTGGCATTAGCCGAGCAGCACGGCTGTGAGCAGCTCAAGGCTAGGTGCATTGAGTTCATCGTTAGGGCGCCTGAGGTTCTTGATGCTGTGTTGGCGACGGAGGGATACAAGCATCTGGAAGCAAGCTGCTCTTCGGTGCTGACTGACCTTCTTGTGCGCAAGAGGAAGAAGCTGAAGCGTAGGCCGTAGGTAGTTATAGGCTCTCTGTCTGTGCTTTGTCCTCGTGTCATGCGTCAAGTGGCTTAGCTTATATCGGCCTTTTTTTCCAAGAAAACTAATGAGCATCTATATATGCTTTCAAGGGTTGTGTCGTCAATTCAAAAAATAGGTGTTGTGCCGTGTAGTTGCGCTGTGTGTGTGTTTGAATTCTTTTTTTTTTTTGACGAAAAACAGCTTGACTGTTTTCTGAAATGAAAATGGCTATTTATGAAGGAGAATTCTTTGTTACAAATACATAAAGAGGTTTGATCAGCCACAAAGGACTTTGCAAAGTAGCTCCCCACAAAGCACAGTAACATCTTCACCAGCGGGTTGATCAGCAACAAACCATATACCGGACATATGCTAAAAATGTTTGGGGTAAAATTATCAGAAATGTTGCATCATGCACACAATTAGTATTGCGATGGTTGGATGTGGCCACAACGGTGCTGGATCCAACAATTGACTACTGGATGTATGTTGGGATTCACCCACAAAATCTATTTGGAGAGCCGGACGCAGATAATTTCTCGTTGGACGAAATCCAAACAGATGATATCCCGCAGGTTTCGATGAGGAAAACGCCCATCTGACCGCTCCTTTCTCTATGGAGGAGGTGAAGAAGGCGGTATTCAAAATGGAACACCACAAAGCACCGGGTCCGGATGGTTTCCCCGCAGAGTTTTATCAAACTTTCTGGGACATAATCCAAGCGGACTTGCTCGCGATGTTTCAGGATTTACATGCTAGACATCTTGAGTTGTTTTGACTAAATTTCGGTGAGATAATTTTGTTGCCAAAGGTTAATGGAGCAGAAAGGATTCAGCAATATAGACCTATATGCCTTCTTAACATTAGCTTCAAGATTTTCACTAAAACCGCTACTATTAGGTTTAACTCGGTGGCTGATCATGTTGTGAGGCCCACTCAGACGGCGTTTATGCAAGGTCGCAATACCCTTGATGGAGTTGTTATCTTACATGAAAAAGTTCATGAGATGTATCGGAAAAAACTCAATGGAGTCATCCTAAAAATTGACTTCGAAAAAGCGTATGATAGTCAAGTGGTCTTTCTTGCAACAAACACTTAGAATGAAAGGTTTTTCAGCTGAGTGGCGCGCAATGATTCATAATTTCATTTCCGGAGGAAGTGTCGCCATCAAAATCAATGACGATGTTGGTAGAAACTTCCAGACGAAAAAGGGATTACGGCAAGGCGATCCATTATCACCTATATTGTTTAATATAGTTGCTGATATGTTAGCCATAATCATTGAGCGGGCAAAATCCGATGGGCAAATTGTTGGCGTGGTACTGCTTCTAGTTGATGGCGAATTATCCATTCTGCAATACGCGGACGATACAATTCTTTTTTATGGAACATGATATGGAGAAGGTGAGAAACCTGAAATTAATATTATCAGCGTTCGAACAACTTTCCGGTCTAAAAATCAATTTCCTTAAAAGTGAAGTGTTTTGTTTTGGCGACGCCCAAGAGGAGGCTGCCCAATATGCCGAATTATTTGGCTGTGGGCTCGGCCAGTTTTCAATTAACTATCTAGGCATCACAATTAACTTTAAGAGGCTAACGATAGCTCAATGGAAACATGTTGAGGAAAGACTACAAAAAAGGCTAAGTAGCTGGAAAGGAAAAGTACTATCCTTAGGGGAAGATTGGTACTCATAAATTCAGTCCTAACTAATATGGTGCTGTATATGATATCTTTGTTTCAACTACCAAAGGGAGTCTTGCATCGATTGGATTACTTTAGATCCAGATTCTTTTGGCAAGGAGATAGTGAGAAAAAGAAATACCGGCTGGCAAAATGGGATATAGTGTGCCGCCCTAAGGACCATGGTGGTCTTGGGATTCATGACCTTCAGGTCAAGAATAGAGCTCTTCTTTGTAAGTGGCTATTCAAGCAACTGACGGAAGAGGGGGTGTGGCAAACCCTCCTTAGGAAGAAGTACATAGGCTCAAGTGCGATATCACTGGTTTCTTGGAAATCAGGTGATTCCCATTTCTGGGCGGGTCTAATGGCGACGAAGAAATTCTTCTTCCCATATGGCTCCTTCTCTATTAAGGATGGGTCTGAGATAAGGTTCTGGGAGGATACATGGTTGGGTACTACCCCACTCCGAGAACAATATCCAGCGTTATATGGTATAGTTCAAGGACGTCACAAGAGCGATACACTTGCTCAAGTATTGGTTGATAATCAACCCACTGTGACGTTTCGTAGAGATCTTGTTGGACTCAGGTTGGCATCTTGGCACGAGTTGCTCCAGCGACTCTCTTTTGTCAATTTGTCTCAAGGGACCGATGAGTTTCGGTGGAATTTACGCAAGTGCGGCAAATTCTCCGTGGACTCAATGTATACCGCACCCGTTCAGCTGGAAATGCCAGTTAATAATAATAAGAAAATCTGGAAGATGAAGATTCCACTTAAAAACAAAGTTTTCGCGTGGTATCTTCGTCGAGGAGTAATTCTTACAAAAGGCAACCTTGAAAAACGCAATTGGCATGGGAGTAAACAGTGTGTCTTCTGTCATAAAGACGAGACAATCAAACACCTGTTCTTCGAGTGCAAGTTTGCTAGTTCTATATGGTCCATCATCCAAATAGGTTCTACTATTTATCCACCTACAAGCATTGCTAATATTTTTGGTAACTGACTGAATGGAGTGGATAATAGGTTCAAACTTATTAAGGTGGCAGCGCTTGCCGTAATATGGTCGCTTTGGCTATGTAGAAATGACAAGGTCACTAGTAGGGAAGTGCCTTTCTGTGGATCGCTTTTTGTGGCGCACCAAGTACCATGCGCCACAAAAAAAAAATTGTGGCGCACCAGGCCACATGCGCCACAGAAATGTCACTTTCTGTGGCGCACCTTGCCATGTGCGCCACAGAATGTGACTTTCTGTGGCGCATGGGGAGTGTGCGCCACAGAAAAATGTGACTTTCTGTGGCGCACATGGCCTAGTGCGCCACAGAAAGTGACATTTCTGTGGCGCATGTAGCCTGGTGCGCCACAGAAAGTCACATTGCGGCGCATGGAGGTGGGTGCGCCACAGATTTTTTTTTTCCCTCTCACGCATGCCTACCTCCCCCTACCCCCCCCCCCCCCCCCCCCCGTGGATCGCCTTTTCAGTTCTGTAAACAAGAAAAGAAAATGATAAAAAATTCAAAAAATAAAATCCTTTAACATGTAGTTTCGTTTTAGTGTCTAGTTGGTATAGAAATTTTGAAATATGAATTTTGACCTTTTTTGCAAAAAACAGAAAAAAAAACTTTGCAGGGCATAACTTTTGCATACGATGTCGAAATAATGCGTTTAATATATCAAAAAATCGTGAGAAAAAAGGAGCTCGAATTCACCTGGGTTTATCCGATGAACTTTTCTCAGATTTGGGAAATTCGAAAAGAGTAAAAAGTTATTTTAAAAAGAAGATTTTTTTTCTACAAAATCAAAAAAAATAAAAAAAATTTGGAAAAGACAATTATGTGGCGCATGACTAGGGATGTGCCACAGAATTGTTGGGCGGGATTCGAATTTTGAATCCCGCCCAAGCCCTCCTTCTCCCTCTATTTTCCCCTTCTCTCCTCCACTTCTCCTCCACTTCTCCTCTCCTCCACTTCTCCTCTCCCCTTCTCCTCCCTCCTCCACTTCTCCTCCACTTCTCCTCCACTTCTTCTCTCCTCCTCCACCTCCACCTCCGGTGTCCTTCTCCACCACCCCGGCGACCTCCTCCACCTCCGGCGACGGTGACCTCCTCCACCACATCCGGCGACGACGACCTCCTTCACCACCTCCACCTCCGGCGACGACGACGGCGACCTTCACCTCCACCTCCGGCGACGGTGACCTCCACCTCCTCCTCCACCCCGGCGACCTCCGACGACGACATCCTTCTCCTCCTCCACCATCTCCGGCGACCCCCATCCTCCACCCACCCACCTCCGGCGACCCACTCCTCCACCCACCTCCGGCCAAGCCACCTACAGCCATGGCCACGGGCACCACGGCCTCCGACGAGCTGCGGCCAAATTCCGGCGAAATTTCGAAATTCCGGCGGCCAGATCTAGATCTGGCCGCCCTTTTTTTTTTTTGAAATTCAAAAAAACTTTTGTGGCACATGGTAAAGGGGTGCGCCACAGAAATATTTCTGTGGCGCATGCACTTGGGGGTGCGCCACAGAATCTTGCACTTTTCTGTGGCGCATGGGCCGTGCGCCACAGAAATAATATTTTTGTGGCGAGGATTTAGTGGCGCACCCACCATGCGCCACAGAAAGGCTTTTTGGTGCGCCACTAAAAGGCCTTTCCCTACTAGTGGGTTTTTAATGATAAAAATTGTTCTCTTATGCAGGTTATCTACCGGACTACTGCTAAAAAGTCTAATCCATAAAAATTTCAGTGTTCACTCAGTGATACGACCGGGCAAACAAGTAAATGCTCTTTCGCGATTCTTATTTATCGGCAGAAATGATCAACAACGTCTAGGAGTTACTGCTGCAATCACAGTTTTCTTCTGTAAAATGTGGAGTAGAGCTTGAAATCTGTCATGGCACTGCTGCAATAAGAGTTTGTGCTCCCAGAGTTCACAAAGTTCTTGCTGTCCAATTGATGACAGTGGAACATGTTGACCCAGCACTTGTCTTCAGCTGTACTCAAAAAGTAGCAGCTGGATCACACGAACTAGCACAAAGAGCAGGATGCGGACTGGTCACAGTACACAAGAGAAGCTTTGTTGCTTGTGTTCTGCTTACTTTACAACCATGGGGTACATGTCCTATTTATAGGACTTCACAACCGACCTATCTAGGAAATATCTACTACAAGCTTCTAGTGTCTTCTACCAGGTTACTTCTACCAGGTTACAGCTCTTGTGTATTCTAGAGACTACTACTAGCTACTAAGCTACAGCAGTACTTGTGTATTCTAGAGACTACTACTAGCTACTAAGCTACAGCAGTAATACTGACTATGGTAGAAGTTTCTAGTGCTGTGTAGAGGGTGAGGTCAAGGTGACAGCACAGGATTACTCCAACAATCTCCCCCCTAATCCTGATGCATTTACTTGATCTCGACGATGCCGATCTTCTCGCGTAGAGTCTGAAACTTGATCCGACCAAGTGGTTTGGTCAGAATGTCCGCCAGCTGATCGTCGGTGTTGATGTAGTCGACGACAATCTTGCCGCTCTCGACGTTCTCCCGTATGAAGTGATAGCGTGTCTCAATGTGCTTGCTCCGGTCGTGAAAAACCGGATTTTTGCACAGTTGGATCGCTGACTTGTTGTCCACGAGCACTGTAGGGACCATGGGGTCTGTGGCGAAGAGATCGCCATGAGCCGTCCGAGCCAGACGGCCTGGCATGCCGCGGTAGTGGCGGCAATGTACTCTGCTTGGCAGGATGATAAGGAGACCACCTTTGCTTCTGGACTGCCAAGTGATTGGGCACTGACCGAGGAAAAGAGAGTCCCCGTCGTGCTCTTCCTATCGTCAACGTCACCGGCATGGTCGGCATCACTGTAGCCGACTAGAGTGCGTTGTCGTTGCCGCTGGAACGGTAGATGCAGCCATAGTGGAGTGTCCCTGCAACGTACCTGAGAATATGCTTCACGGCGCTCATGTGCTCCGTCGTTGGCTTTTCCATGAAGCGGCTGACGAAACCGACGGCGAAGAGATGTCTGGCCGTGTGTGCACGAGGTAGCGGAGGCTGCCGACGATGCTCCTGTACAAAGTGACGTCCACAGGTGGATTAGTGCTCACCTTGGATAGCTTCAGACGCGGCTCCATGGGAACATGCACGCGTTGCAATCTGCCATGCCCGCCTTCTCCAACAGCTTGCTCGCAAACGCGGACTGCTTGAGGGTGATTTCCCCGGTGACTGCTTGACCTCTATGCCAAGATAGAGCGTCAACAATCCCAGGTCACTCATGCAGAATTTCCTGCTCATCTCCTGTTTGAACTTGGAGATAGTCTGGTGCTTGCGCCTGTCAGGATCAAGTCGTCGACGTAGACGCCAAGGAGAAGCCGCTCGCTATCCTTGCCGCGGGTGTACACAGCATGCTCAGATGGGCTGCGAGTGAACCCGAGCGATACCAGCACGCTGTCCAGCTTGGTGTTCCATGCTCTGGGGCTTGACGAAGGCCATACAACGCCTTGTGGAGGCGCAGTACTTTGCTTGACGTGGTGGAGGTTGAAGCCCGGCGGTTGCGTCACATATACTTCCTCGCCGAGTTCCCCATTCAAGAACGCAGTCTTCACGTCCATGTGATGCACCTCCCACCTTTTCTGTGCGGCGATGGCGAGAAGTAGACGAACAGAGTCCAGACGCGCCACCGGGGCAAAAACCTCGTCGAAGTCGATCCCGGTCGCTGCACGTACCCCTTTGCCACGAGCGCGCCTTGTGCTTCAGCACGTTGCCGTTGGCGTCTCGCTTGAGCTTGAAGACCCATTTGAGACCGATTGGCTTGTGACCTGGAGGCAAGTCAGTGAGGGTCCATGTTTGTTCTCCTCAATGGACCTCAGCTCCTCAAGCATCGCGGCGCGCCAGTGCTCGTCGTGCTCCGCCTCAGCATATGTGGATGGCTCACCGGAGGGGGTGAGTAGCAGGCGCTCAGCCTGGCCTGGCACCGGTGCGTCAGGCTCCACCATGTCGAGGACGCGACGGTAGCGGTGTGGATGATCCGGATCGTTGCTGTTGTCGAAGAGCTCCGGGTCTGGTGCAGACGGAGGTGTGGCAAACCTCACTTGTTCTGTAGTGCCTGTGGGGTTTGTTCTGTGGCCGCCGTGTCTACAGACTTTGCTTCTGAATTGTTTTCAGGCTGAATCTCCACCGGGGCAGGAGTGACTGTGGTGGACTGGTTTGGTGAAGCGGGCAATGTCGCCGTTGCAGGCGCGTAGGAGTACTCGATGGTGAACTCACCTCCGCCATAATCTTCCGCCATGTTGTCGTTGCTCCAGTCCCAACCAGCACTCTCGTCGAAGATGACGTCGCGGGAGACGTGGACGCGCTTGGTCGCCGGGTCGTAGAGGCGGTACGCCTTACCGCCGGGTTCGTACCCGAGCATCACCATGGGCTTGCTTCGGTCATCCAATTTCTTCAGGTTTGGCGTGGTGATCTTGGCGTGGGCCCTGCAACCAAAGACACGAAGGAAGTGTACATTTGGCTTCGTTCCGTGCCACGCCTCGTACGGAGTACGCCCGTCCACGCTCCTTGTGAATGAACGATTGAGGACGAAAACGGCCGTGGTGACCGCCTCCCCCCAAAACTGTGCTGGCATGCCGGCGCCTTTCAACATGCAGCGCGCGGTGCCAACGACTGTCTGGTTCCGCCGTTCCACCACCCCGTTCTGTTGAGGTGAGTACGGAGCAGTGAGGTGTCGCTTGATGCCTTGATCAGCGCACCAGTCCGCAAACTCCGTTGCGGTGAACTCCCCTCCTCTGTCGGTGCGGAAGACGCGCAGAGTGTGTCGTGACTCCACCTCTGCGCCAGCTTGGAAGCGACGGATGGCCTCCGGTGCCTCGTCCTTCGTACGCAGGAGGACGATCCACATGTACCGGCTGTAGTCGTCGACGAGGAGAAGGAAGTAACGCTTACCTCCTGGCGTGGCGGCGAGATAGGGCCGCACAAGTCACCATGCACGAGCTCCAGCGGTTTGGTAGCACGGTACTTCGCCACCTGAGGAAACGGGGCGCGGCGGTGCTTGCCGGCGAGGCACGCCTCGCAGAGCTGCTCCACGTGGTTGATCATGGAAGTCCGCGCACCATGTCCTTCCGAGCAAGCTTCTCGAGACTTTCAAAACTCTGGTGGCCGAACGCGCGTGCCATATCCACGCGTCCTCGCCCATGTGAGCAGCGAGGCATACCGGCTTCTCGATCTGGAGATGCACCATGTACAGCCGGTTCCGCATGCGAGGAGCCTTGGCGATGAGCTTCTTCTGCCGGTCGCGGATGGTCATCATTCCATTTTCGACGTGCGTCGGGCACCCAATCTCGTCGAGCTGCCCAATGCTGATGATGTTTGTCTTGATCCGCGGGATCCAGTAGACGTTCGTCAACGCCCGGTGTCGCCCGCCGTCCATAGCGAACATCACCGTGCCACGCCCACATATGTCGACAAGAGAGCCGTCACCGAAACGTACCGTGCCGGAGACCTTCTTGTTGAGCTCTGCGAAGACGGATGCTTCTCCGGTCATGTGGTTTGAAGCGCCTGTGTCCAGGTACCATGCCGTGTCGGTGTCACTCTCGACTTGCGAAGCTCGACATGTGCACGTTCCTCGTTGAGGAAGACTTGCTCCCCCGGTGTTGGTGTAGAGGAGTTCGCCGTATCCTCAGCGGGCATAGCCACTGCCACCTCGGTATGGGTTGCCATCAGCAGCGCATTGTCCTCGTCTTCAGCCTGCACAAGGTTAGCCGCCTCGCCGCGCTGCTCACGGTCTCGCTTGGCTTTTCGGCACTCCTTAGCCCAGTGTCCAAGCTTACCGCAGTACCGACAACTCCCTCTACGACGCTCACCTGAGCCACTGCCACCTCCTTGCGCACCTTGCTGCTTCCGCCTGGGAGCCGGCTTGCCGCTACTGTCGCCGTCGCCCTTTCCATGTTGTCGTTGACGGCTTGCCCATTCCTCCTCAGTGAGGAGGAGCTTGTTGACGTCGCTGCCGCCAGATACGCCCTTTCCACGTTGTCGTTGACGGCTCGCCCATTCCTCCTCTGTGAGGAGAAGCTTGTTGACGCCGTTGGTGGCATCGTCTAGGTCGTACGCCTCCTCTGCCGTGATAAGGCGACCACACAACTCCTCGATTGTCAACTCCTGGAGGTTGACAACTTGCTCGATGGCCATCACCACCGGTCGGTACTTGCGCGGCACCACGCGCAGGAACTTGAGCACTGCCTTGTACTCGCTTATGGGATCGCCGAGGAGCTCGAGATCACTGACGATGTTTGTTAGTCGGATCGAGAAATCTTCGATCGACTCACCTGGGCGGAAACGAAGTTCTCGAACTCGCGACGTCTCGTCTGCGCCTTTGCCTCCCGTATGCGCTCAGAGCCGAGACGCATCGTCTTGAGCGTTTCCCACGCTGCCTTTGCGTTGTCCTTTGCCGCCAGCGTACGCACCAGCTCCGGCGGAACGGCACGGAGCAATGCTGCCAGCGCTGCTCGATCGTCGTGCTCGTCGTCGGCGCCAAACTCGATGACATCCCACAAGTGCTGAGCCTGGAGCTGGACGCGCATCACCATCGCCCACTCAGCATAGTTTGAGCGGGTTAGCATCGGATATTGGGCAGAGCTGGTGCTCTCCCTCACGACACGCTCGCGCACTACCAGCTCGCCGCCACCGCGGCGTGTCGGGCTGCAGCCCCGTCGAGCCATTGGAGATGTGGAATGGCGTCGCCTTGCGACCGGCAGCGGCGTCTTGAACCCGCTGCGTTCACCCTTCTCGCCGACCTCCGTTGCAGCCTTGAACCTGGCTCTGATACCACTTGTTGACCCAGCACTTGTCTTCAGCTGTACTCAAAAAGTAGCAGCTGGATCACACGAACTAGCACAAAGAGCAGGATGCGGACTGGTCACAGGACACAAGAGAAGCTTTGTTGCTTGTGTTCTGCTTACTTTACAACCATGGGGTACATGTCCTATTTATAGGACTTCACAACCGACCTATCTAGGAAATATCTACTACAAGCTTCTAGTGTCTTCTACCAGGTTAATTCTACCAGGTTACAGCTCTTGTGTATTCTAGAGACTACTACTAGCTACTAAGCTACAGCAGTACTTGTGTATTCTAGAGACTACTACTAGCTACTAAGCTACAGCAGTAATACTGACTATGGTAGAAGTTTCTAGTGCTGTGTAGAGGGTGAGGTCAAGGTGACAGCACAGGATTACTCCAACAGAACATAAATTGCTCTCGGTGGTTAAGGAGGTTTAGGATGTGTCCTCTGCTGTGACAGCGGAACATCATTTTCCTTGGTGCACGGCAATGAACCATTGACAAAGTATGTCAACATCTAGCTCATTTGGCAGATGGATACCAATATTATGACAGTACACCCCAGTCAGATCATACAGTTACAGTTGTTAGAATCTGGAAACCTTGCTAGAGCAGTAGTGGAGTTAAACTGCTTAAGAATGAATCTATCTGAAAAGCCCATCACTACAAACACCTGAGAAATCCATCTCAGTGATCAACACATCTCCCTTAAAAGTGTGATCCATAAGCAAATCCGAAATCAGTGTCGCTCACTGATACAATGGGGCAAACATGTATATGTTCTTTTTTGATTCTTATTTACCAAGAGATATGATCAGCAACGCTTAGGAATTAATGCAGCAATCAGAGTTTGAAATTTCTCATCACACTGCTGCAATAAGAGTTACTGCTCCCAGAGTTCACAGAGTTCTTGTTGTCCAATTGACATGCAGACCAAATTGGTCCCGTGCTCTGACAGACGAACATCACCAATTGCGATTGCATTTTCCTTGGTGCACTGCAGCAGCTAATGCTTCCACAATGAACCAGAAACAAAATGTATCAACATCTACTCCACATGAAAGCCACCTGCTCTGAATTGTTGGCAAGATGCCTGAACTTTCAAGTTCATAACAGATGAATAACAGTAGTACACCAATCTCAGTATACATACAGTTTACAATAGTTAGATATAGCATAGCTAAACATGCCTTGAAATACTGGTAAAGCAGCAGTAGAGCTCAGCTGCTTAAGAATCCATCACCAGAGAGCTACTTAATCACTAACAACACCTGGAAACTCCATGAAGCAAGATCTCCTTCATGTGAGTTTCTTGAGACAAACTTACTAGCACTACGGGAAGCTGAAGCCGCCTATGCCAGCCCTGGCGCCGGCGGGCGGGCTGATGTAGACCCAGAGCAGCGACACGATCATGCAGATGAGCCCGGACCAGACGAAGACGATGGTCGGCACGCGGCCACGGCGTCCGAGGAGGCCCTTGGCGAAGGGGTAGAGGTGGCACAGCACCCAGAAGCTGAAGAACGCGCCGCCGAGCAGCTTGCTCCACTGCGGGTACTCGCTGTACACCGTCCGCGCCGTCGCCACGGCCATGGCCACCGCGTTCAGCATCATGATGGTCACTGGGGGCACCATCAGGAAGCTCCACCGCACCTCGTACAGCTCCGCGAACGTCTCCTCCTCGCCGTCTTCAGCGCCGCCCGGCTTGGAAGTGAGCGTGAAGGAGATGTCCACACCGGCGATCACCTTGAGGAGGCCCTGCAGCACCGCCGCCGGGTGCGCGCTGGTGCCGCCGATGACCCAGAACTGCTCGTTGCGCCACCACTCGTGCAGCGTGATCCCGGACCACTTGATCTCCAGCAGCGCCAGCAGGCAGAGCGTGATGGTGATGACAAGCAGGAAGACGAGGAAGGTGGCGCTGAGGTGCTGGACGATGAACTTGCCGGTGAAGAGGGAGACGGCCGGGAGGACGCAGTAGACGAGGAGGAACACCGAGGTGAACGGGTACATGCCCACGTTGAAGTAGGCGATGCGCTGCAGGAGCTTCATCCGCCGGGTGGCCAACATGGCGTTGTTGCGGGAGAAGAAGATCTCCACGGAGCCCGTCGCCCACCGGAGCACCTGGTGGAGCCGGTCGGTGAGGTTGATGGGTGCCGTGCCGCGGAAGGCGTCGCGCTTGGTGACGCAGTACACCGAGCGCCACCCACGGTTGTGCATCCTGTACCCTGTCACCACGTCCTCTGTCACCGACCCATAGATCCAGCCGATGCGCCGCCCCCACTCTGTCTTCTGCTCGTAAAAGCAGGAGATCACGCTGATAGCCTCGCCAACGGTGGCCGCGTCCAGCGGCTCGCGGGGCACGGCCAGGGCGCCGGCGGGACGGCCATGGTGCACGCCCGGCATGTCCTGCAGCAGCCTCCCTTGGTACTCTGCCACCGGGATCGACGACACGAACGTCGCCGAGCTGCCGAACCGCTTGGGCATCAGCGTCGACGACTCGATGTCGCTGAGCTGGTTGTGGTCGTCGTCCTCCATGGGTGGCAGCATCGACTCGTGCTCGCTCTCCCTGTCCGACTTCTTCCCCATGCTGGGCTTCTTCCTCAGGAACAGCTTGATCTTCTTCCTCCCCAGCCAGCCGTGGTGCTCGGTGGCGCGCGGCGGGCTGAACCCGTACAGCGCGGTGCGGCGGAAGATGCAGCCCGTGCCGACGTACATGGGGCCCTGCAGCCCGTCCATGGCGCGCATTGCGACGTCGAAGAAGACCAGGTTGTGGTTGGCGTACCGGTCGTTGGGGTCGATCCCCTCGAACCGCTGCGGGAACTGCACGTAGCAGACACGGTCACCGCCGCGGTCGAGCATGTAGCACATCCCCTCCCGGAGCGCCGCCGAGTTGTGCACGTAGTGGTCGCAGTCGAGGTTGAGGATGAAGGGCCCGTTGGACATGATGGCGCTCGTCCGGACCAGCGAATTCATGGCGCCGGCCTTCTTGTTGTGGTCGTAGCCGGGCCTCTTCTCGCGAGAAACGTACACCAGCATCGGCAGCCGGATGTCCACGCCGGTAGTATCGATCAGCGCTCCGGACTCCGCTGGCTCACCTCCAAGCACTGGCTCCGACGTCGGTGGCGCAAGCATTGCCTGCGTGTCCATCAATTGCAATACGATTCCATCAGCATTACAAATCGATTGAACAGCCAAGTAGTAGAAATCTGCGTCAGCGACAACATATGGAAATGGGTTCGATCAATCACCTGAATAATTCCGGCGTGGTCGCCTCGTGCATGATCTGTCGCGCCAGTGAGCCAAGTACCATGCCATTGGGAGCCGTCAGACATCCATGTTCCCTTGGCCGCAGTCTCTGCCAACGGAGCCGTTCCAAGCGTGCCACCGGCCGCCACGGCCTCCTCCTGCTGGCGTCGCCTGGCACGCAGCTCCTCGCCAGCGTTGTAGGCGTCTGAGCGCCGACGGATCGCCTCCGGCAGCGAGTTCACGCGGACCTTGAACTCGTCGTACTCCCGCTTCACCTTCCTCCGCTCGCGGACGAAGTCCAGGCGCACCTTGTTCTTGAGGAAGTCCCGCTTCTGGTTGAAGTAGGCCTCCGGGCAGCGGGGCTCGACGCCGTGCTTCCGGCAGAACGGCACCCAGGTGCGCGCGAAGCTGGCAGTCTCGGCAAGGGCCTCGAAGGTGAGGAGCGCGCCTCCATCGTCAGAGAGGTAGCAGGCGAGCTTCTCGACCGGGTAGTCGGCGGCGAGGATGGAGAGGATGGTGTTGGCGGTGACGAGCGGCGGCTCCTTCTCCGGGTCGGCCGTGGAGACGAAGACGTCGATGCCGGGGAGGTCGGAGCGGCCCTTGGGGTTGCGTGCCGTGGGGCACTCGAAGCGGTCTGCCAGGACGTCGAGGTCGCAGGCGCGGTTGACGGGGCAGAGCTTGGGGAGGCTGTCGAGCAGCCATGAGAAGGCGAACCACACCTCGCACGTCACGGACAGCGCCCACAGCCACATCGCGTCCGGGTTTGGGTGCTTGATGCGCCATGTCAGGAAGAACCCCAGCGCCACCAGCCGGATCGCGATCAGCATCCTGCATCGGAGCAGAGCAAGAAGAAACCATGGTCACCACCGACAAGTCAAGAATCTCGAGCAAATACAGATCACAAACATTTTGGTCGAAAAAAGAGTGAATTTTGTTTCTTGGATAGAATTTCGGAAGCATTTTGTTTACCTGTAAGGGCTGAGGATGGCCTGAGAGACGCTGGTCTTCCTCGTCAGTGGGCGGCGGCACCGAGCGCCGAAATTGGGCGGCTCCTCGATTCCGACGAAGCCCGTGGTGGCCCCGGCGGCGCCCCCACCGCCGTTGCCGTTCTTGGGCCAGAGAGCGTTGCCGTAGCCGTAGGTGCCCTTGGTCTCGAAGAGCCAGCGGGCGTGGTCGAAGTCGGCCGGCTTGCCGTTGGTGCTGGCCATGGGCATCTTGATGGAGTGCACCATGGAGAAGCGCTTGGCCATGGACGTCATGGGCATGTGGTCCCTCTCCTCCGACGAGGAGACAGCCTCGTCGTCGTCCTCGTCGACGGAGCCCTCGGTGTCGCTGCCGGCGGAGTACGGCTCCTTGCAGCCGGGGCAGTTGCCGGCGGCGGCGACGCAGTCCACGTAGCACTCGTGGCAGATCTGAAGCCGCACTCGCAGGGCGGGTGGCCGCCGCGCCCGGCGCCGAGGAACGCCGGCATGTCGCAGCCGCGCATCTTGCAGGCCATGTTCGCCGACGCGGCCGGCCGTGCGCCGGCGGCGTCGGGGAGCACGTGGCCGCGCGTGGCGCAGTTGAGCCCGCCGGTGAAGATGGTGCCCGAGACGTAGCTCCTCTGCGGCCGCACCACCTCCTCCTCCACGGGCGCAGGCGCGTCCGACGCGGTGGACGCCGTGGTCCTCCTGTCGGGCGTCGGCGGGATGTGCACGGTGTAGTGCACGAACTCGGCGCTCGCGGCGTCCGCGCCGCCGCCGTCCCTGGACGCGTACCGGCTGCCCCCGCCGCGCACCGGCGAGACCTGCAGCGTCGCCGTGGAGGACCCGATGGAGTGCCTGGACACCGGGCTGGTGATCCCGGACCCCCTCCGCACCACCCCATCCCCGGGGCTGCTCCCCCCGCCGCCACCTCCCTTGCCTCCCACCGGCGACACGGTCACCGTCACCGGCGACCCGCCCGGCAACGACAACCTCCGCGACATCCCCTCCACCAAATCCACCAAATCAGCTGATCCAGTCACCAGCTCAGCTCAAGAACAAGAAAACCAAGAAACAGAGAGAGCTCAGCTCAAACCCATCCCGCGCGCTCAAAGAAAGGGGAAAGAATGGAAAGCTGGCCGCGGCGGACCGAGCTCGAAATTATGGCAAGATCTGGATGGTGGGGCGGTGGAGAAGAAGGATTGAGCAATCAATCGATTCGGGGACCGAGGCGGCGCGGATCTGATGAGCTTGTGGCAGAGGCGATCGCCGGCGCGGCGTTATTTATTCCCTTCTCCGGTTTCGAAACCGGCGAGCTCCCCAACGGTCGGGTGTGCGTCGGCTCTGACACGCGAGCGTTACAAGTGGCGCAACGGTCGGACCGGGCCCGCCGTCGGATGCCAGATCGACAGCTGAGGTTTGATTCGGCTGAGCGGGCTGAGCTCGTGATTTTATATTTTCAACGCAAAGGCTGGGCTCGTGATGATTTGGGATTCCATTTCGTTTGACAGTAGTTTTTTTTGTCTCGTCTAGCTCTCCCTTTTTGAAATGATGGAGGTTTTACCTGAGACACGTGGTAAACTCGATTAGCATCATAAGTAAATCGACCTTTCGGCATGGCACATGTTTATGTTTTTTTCTGGCCAGGGTTTATGGTGGCCGTGTGTTAGAGGAAAAGCTTGTGCTAAACTGATCCTGTCGTATGGGCCCAACCAACTCACATTTGGCTTTGGGTTCGTAAGGCTCCAATTCACATTTGCGCAAAATATTACTACAAAGAATATATATGATCGTGTCTTCGTTAAGATATGTGGAGCTAGCAGTTAATTACTCTATTGTAACTTACTGTTGGTCGCTGACGGGTGAAACATCTGGCGTGGAGCCACATGCCAACCACCCGACTTCGGGTAACCTTTGGTAAGTCCATAGAGTTCCGAATCTAAGTGAACAAAAGTTTGATTCGCTAAGAGTACGGTTTACACCTTACTGTAACAACGAATAGTGGTGGGAATATCACCAGCTCTTTTATTCTTCACCCTTTGAGGCATAGACACATCTAACGTGGGGTCACGAGCCCCACAAAACAACGTGTGGAAAGAAAACATGTTAGTAAAATTTTATTTTATTTTCGAATTTAGGAATATTTATTTATTCTTGTCAAATATATCACAACAAGCAGCACATCAAAATCAACAAGCAATTTGCAAAGTAAGATATATTAATTGAAGCCTAAAGGTCTTGACTCTCAGTGCAAGTGGCATGTATAAAGGAGTGCCCTAAGTTTTTAATCGTACAAACAAAAGGAGAAGAACTAGCGAGTCTCTCAAGGTTGCGCTACGGCGTACGCGACTTGCCCTATGTGGCGACTATGGCGACCTGCCGGCGACTGGCGTGATGCCGTTCTTCCCTTCCCGGTTCCTTCTCAAGCTGCCTCGTTTCCTCTCATCTTCCTCCGATTTAGCTCTGTTTTTTCTAGATCTGTAGCTCCTTTCCCCAAAATCAGCTCTCCCTACTTGAGGATTGGATAGAAATATAGTGCCCTTGCCGCTGCTGACATCTTTACAGACGCCATCACCGTTGATTACCTTTGGGCATTCAGAATCTCACGAATTGACCCAATCCACCGTTGTGCTGCTCCACCACCAGTTTCCGATCTTGATTTGTCAAATCTGCTAATAGTGAAGCTGTCTTTTGTTCGTTTGGGGCTTGCGGTTGCACCGATTTGAGTCATCCCCGCCTAATCTGCTTGCTACAGAGTTTTTTTTTTTTTGAAACTACTTGCTACAGAGTTAGTAGGCACTCCGGGCGCCATGAAAGCATTGGCATGGAACAGCCAAGGCATGGGCAAGGGCCTTGGTGGGGTAAAAATGTGCTACCTTGCCAGGATGATCTTCTCCACAAAAGCACAAATTGTTTTCATTTCCGAAATTAAATCCTCTAAGGTAAAGCCTTTTGATCTTACTACTCGCTTCGATATGGCTGATTGTGTTGTAGTTCCTTCTCGAGGGCGTTCTGGTGGCCTGCCTGTGGACGGATGACCTCCAAATTAATGTACATAGTACTAGTTTCCATCTTATCTTAGCAACAGCTATGCTTAGTGCTACTAATATGAAGTTTGGGCTTGTTTGTATTTATGGTGATCCCTATCATCGCCAGACTAGCCAGATTTGGGACCAAATAGAGTCCTTTGTGTATGATAATTCTAGCTTGCCTATGTTATGTATAGGGGACATGAATGATTTATTGTATGATATGGATAAAAACTCCCCGAATGTCAATCGCACTCGCATGAATGTTTTCCGTAATTTGGTTAAGCAATGTGGTTTGTTTGACTTGGGTTTTAGTGGTCCAGTGTACACTTGGACAAACAAGCGCTTTTCCTCGAAACCCACCCTTGAAAGACTTGACCGCTGTCTTGTCAATGCTGAATGGTGTGATGCTTATCCTGTTTCAAATGTCTATAACATGCCTCTCATTCATAGTCTTAGTGATCATGCTCCTATTTTGCTGTCTACTGATGGGTGTGTTCGTAGAATGAAACGTGCTTTCAAATTTGAAAATTGGTGGATAAAGGAGCAAGATTTTCAATCAACTGCCAAAACTTCTTGGTCTAAGAGCATCAGTAAATCTTTTTCGGCTAGAACTAACCGCCTTGCAGGAGCACTAAAAATCTGGTGCAGGAAAAAGAAGCCGCTTCAGCAAGAGCTCAAGGATCTGGAGGAACAGATTAAACAAGTGCAGCTATAGCCATTACAAAACCAGAATCAAGTCCTTGAAGCTTCGCTAGTGAGCAGGTATGAGCAAAATATGACTAAACTAACGGATTTTTATGCACAGCGAGCAAAGAAGAGGTGGTTAAAGGATGGCGACAAGAATACCTCCTACTTTCACAAAGCCATTATAAAACGTAGGAGAAGAAACACAATCGTCTCTGTCAAGGATGAAAATGATATCCTCCACTTTAGGCCTGAACAAATTAGCAATACCTTTGTGAACTATTTTAGACATATCTTTGCATCAAGGAATACTAACCATGACATGACATATTTGGGAACTCGACTTCCTGATGAAACTCAAGATTATACTTATACGGTCCTGATAAGAAAGAACTATGGGAAACCCTCAAGGAAATGAAGAGAAACGCTTCACCAGGACCAGATGGTTTCAATGTGGAATTTTACTTGGCCACTTGGAGTTGGATTGGAGATGATGTATGTATTTTGGTAAGATCCTTCTTTGAATCTGGAATCCTTCCTGCTCATATCAATGACACACATATTGCTTTAATCCCTAAAAAGCTTGTGCCTCTTGTCCCGACAGACTATAGACCCATAAGCCTTTGTAACGTTATCTATAAGCTCATTGCTAAGTCTCTAGCTAATAGACTAAAGCCTCACTTGCCGGATTATATTCATCCTTCGCAACAAGCTTTCATTCAAGGTCGTCATATTAGTGACAACATTATCATTGCCCAAGAGATTACCCACTCGTTTGCTCTCAGCTCTTGGAAAGACCAAGCCTTTATGCTAAAGATTGATCTACAAAGGCTTTTGACCGCTTAGAATGGAACTTCATAGTTGCAGCCCTTTCTCGTAAAGGCCTGCATAGTCATTTTATTAACTTGATCCATGCATGTATTTCCTCCCCAACTTTCTCAGCTGTCATTAATGGCCAACCATTTGCAAGATTTCGTAATGGCAGAGGAATCAGACAAGGTTGTCCTCTCTCACCATACCTTTTTGTCCTTGCAAGCAATGAGCTTTCCATTACACTGCAGGAAGCCATGTCCAATAACATACTCGGCGGCATTGTCCTCGGACATAGCTGTCCCCCGATCCACTCCCTTATGTTTGCAGATGACCTTCTGATCTGTGGTCGGGCAAATGTGCAAGAAGCGTCTACCATAAATACTATTCTCCACTCCTTCTGCATGGTATCTGGCCAAACTCCAAACTGGTCTAAATCGGGCATCCTATTTAGCAAATACGTTCAATCAAATGTAGCTGCTGCCATCAAGCAAATCTTTCCGGTGCCAGATATAGATGCCTCTTTTGTTCACTTAGGACATCCGCTGATTCTTCCAGGAAAAAATAGAGCTTCAGCCTATAATTTTGTGCTTGAAAAATTCAAGTCCAAGTTATCTACTTACAAGGCAGGTAAACTATCTCATGCAGCTAGACTGGAGCTCATTCAATCTGTCTTTGCCTCCATTCCTGTTTACTACATGTCGAACATCCTGTTTCCTAAAAAGTTCATTTCTAAACTAACTGCTATCATTCGTTCTTTCTGGTGGACGGGGTGAGGGAGGAAACCACTAGTCGTACTCTTTGTTTGAGAGCATGGAAAGACATATGCACTTCAAAAAAGGAAGGTGGGTTAGGAATCCGGAATTTCCAGGCTGTGAACCAAGCCCTCATTCTCATGGCAGCTTGGCGTATTGCGCAAAACCCCGATGGCTTTCTTCATAGAACCCTAAAGGCCAAATATTTCCATGACACCTCAATCTGGCGCCCTAAGCCCAACGTGCCGAAATCAGGTTTTTGGGCCTCTATCCTCAAGGTCCTACCTATCCTCCACACTCATTCTTTGTACCAGATTACACAAGGAGATGTGTCTCTATGGAACTCTCCATGGTGTGACTCTTGGACAAGACTCTATGACGATCTAATAATCCAGCCCCCAAACTTTGTTTACCCGGCGCTTGTCAAACATATTTGGCTTCCTAATCAACAGGCTTGGAATGACCAGCTCATTGATACTTTGTTCCAGCAACCTACAGCTCAGATTATTAAACAAACTCCTATCATTAACTCTCAGGAGCAAGATATCCTTTGCTGGAGGCTAGCGTCAAATGGTAAGTGCAATGCAAAAAGTGCTTATTATGCATGTTTGCACAGACTGCAGGAGCTGGGAGAACCCATGCCGAGACATGTACCTCCTGCCACTACTCATCTACTTACACAGGTTTGGAGAAACAAGACAATATTACCAAGGATAAAAGCCTTTGCTTGGTGTTTTCTTCGCAAGGCTATTCCCACCGGAGCCAGGGCTGGTAAGTACTCCAAGCACATAAGCAAATTCTGCTGCAGGTGTGGGCTAGAAGAGGACGATGTCCACCTTTTCTTCACTTGCCATTTTGTTAGGGCGGCCTGGTTTAGCTCCCCTTGGTTCATCTGTATGGACCTTCTTATTCAAAACAACAACTCTTTGACAGACATTTTGCTAAATATGCTGAATATGAATCACCCTCATGCATCCCTTGAAAATGTTCTCACGTTCATGTGGTGCATTTGGAAATCTAGAAATGATTGTCTCTTTGGCAGGGAAAAGGGAGAGCCGTACCAAATCAGCATCGCTGCTCGAGCCATTCAAAATAATTTAGAACTTCTCGATGCCTCTGATCTCTCTTTGCAGGTGCAGCCGATGATTAGGAATCCAGCTATGGTGATGATCCTTCCTAAGCAAGGGGATACTCTTATCTCGGATCAGATTATTGCAGGTGCAAAAGTATTCGCGGATGCCTCATGGAAATGCAACAAAATTTCTGGCCTTGCAGGTACCACGGCAACGGGTATTGGAGTTTTTCTGCAGTACACAATCGATGGACGCAGCTTCAATATCATGGTTCAAGCATCCGCTCCGCAGGCATCATCAGTTATTCAAGCTGAAGCCAAAGCACTTCTTCTAGCAGCGAAACTGTCGGAGTTACTAAACATAGGCATGCCAACATTATTGACGGACAATCTGATGCTTGCCAAGGCCACGGCAAGCAGAAGACTTGACAACGAATTCTCAAGCTGGGACACTAGACACTTGTTAGCAAATATTTTCAATTACAGGGACAAGACAAATGCTCAGGTGTTCCACATCAAAAGAGATCTAAATGGCGTTGCTCACAATTGTGCTCATCAGGTGCTTAGGCAAGGCCTAGGGCCACCTACACATAGTTGTGTTTGCTCAGCTCATGCTATTCCCTCCTGCCCTGCTATTTCTATCTTGCAATATTCAGTTTGGCAGGAATATGTAATCCATTGTGTACTGTGCTTCTGAGCTGAATACAAGTTAGGCGCCTCTGGCGCCACTATCTGTTCAAAAAAAAAAAAAAAGGAGAAGAACTGAATAAGAAACAAAAAATATATCCTACACAATATTTAAAAATCGAGTTTTTATAAACCAAATAAGCCCTTAATTCTAGAGATGCATTGGAATTTGGAACACGAAACTTCTAATGAGATACTCGGAAGTGTGCAATTCTATCCCAGCTTAGGATATGCATTTTAGCAATTTCTGCTCAGGCATTCGTCGTGATGATCTTGCGATTAAGGAATCGTTTGTTCTAGCCATTGATTGGTAGTGCCACGGCGCAGATTGGCTCTTTACAGGACCTGTGGGCCCCGGCGTCAGTATATATCTCTTTTACGCTTAGAAAGTCAACTTCGTTGGCAGAACAAGTTGTCTCTATTCCACCCGTTGGAGCGTGCACTCACCTCAGCATCTCAAAACGAGATCAAATACGTTTAGCGCCAAGGATTCGTAGCGATACGCTTGAGATTTAACTGAAGTTCGGGTCAAGATTCGCTTAGCTCATCTGTTAGAAAAGGTAGATTTAGAAGAAAAAATTACACTCAAGTGCTGGGTTTAGACTGAAAACTACAGGGCCGAGGCCCGCACATGAAGCATGATTGAGACCACCTAGTCGATGTTATTCTGAAGCTGAATCAGACTAAACATTTTTTTTCACTGGGATTAAGTTCTATCTTTATTACGCTTATCACTGGGATTAGGGTACTCTTTTGTTTCTGTAGCACTTGCATTTCTTACACGATGATGAAACTATGTCGGCGAGGCATGGTTATATACATACATTAACAAGAGAGGACATTTGGTGTACCTAGACACCGATCCTTTTTTTAAATGGCACTTCTAAGTTAAAAAAAAACAGTTTTTTGAACATGAATACATATACATGGTATATACTTCGTATATTAATTTGTGCAAACTGCAAAGTCGTGGTTGAATACGGCGGCCTCGCAGGTTTGTGGTTTCAAGGCGGGGATCTGAGGCCGAATACGGCGGCCTCGCAGGTTTGTGGTTTCAAGGCGGGGATCTGCGGCGTCGGCCTCAGATCCGGTGCAGTTGGAGCTCGGGGGCTGCCCCCGGCCGATGCTCGTTCTTCGTCGTCTCTTCCAGCTCCTCGGAGGTGGTTTCTCCTGCGGCTCGTCAACGCCCCTGGGCTAGGGGCTCTGCTGCTCCTTTGGTGGTCGTGCTTGGTGGCCGCTCCCTTCGTCGTCTCCGGCGGTGCAGGGCTCGTTCCCCAGTCGATCTTGAGGTTGAAGATGGTTTGCGCGAGCTTCGTCGTCCTCTGTTTCCTTTGCTTTCTTTTGTTCAATTGTACTTGTTCGAGCTCTGTTCTTCTTCCTGGTTGAATACAAGTATGTTGATTTGCAAAAAAAAAAAAAAGAATATACATTTTATTTCAGACTGCAAAACATAACAAATATGTGGTTGTATGAATTATAGTAAAAAATTCATTATTTTAACCTGAATTTTGTCCTTTTGTGTAGTCTAAATATAGAGTATTTTAAATTTAGTGCTTATGTAGAAAATATGTATACATATGTATCATATTTCTAGAATTTTTTGGAACACAAAGTTTGATTTTTGATTTACTTACAAGAAAGGGATAACTGGTACCTAGGTGCCAAAACAACTTTTCGCATTAACAAGTGTTATAGAAATTGTTTGGCGCGCGGGTACAAATTAGCTTTCTATGGTAGAAGGGTTATAAAGGAAACATTTGTGTTTATCTCCACAGAGACTCTTCGTGTTGCCAATTTCATGGAGAATGAGTTAAGAGGGACGATTCTATTTTTTAGACGAAATGCTCGAAATGAGCTCGGCTTTAAATTAACGAAGTTATCTCCCGGCTTGGAGTTACAACTTACGCACACGCTAGGAATGCCAACTCCACAGATCAAGAACAGAGACAACATTAGACATTTTGAAACTATCGTTTGAACCAATTTCCTCTTCTTATTAGTTTGAATGATCAAAAACATTTTAGTTTGTCAACTATTGTTGATTTTTCTAATTAATTTATCAATCGTTTGCACTTGCAAGGACTTTTAAAATATTCTGATAACTCGAAATGTAGGGACAAATCGCTTTTTAAAGTTTCCGAGATGATTTTGAAAAATGTTGGGAAAAATATTTTTCAATTAACTCGATGATTGTTGCCACATATTTTTGGTATGTGCGTGGGCATACGTACGTCTTAGCCAGATCTATGCCGGTGCTACAAACGACGGACAAATATTTTTAACTTAGTTGCTCTTTGTCTCGCCCTTGAAGTTCTTCATTGGTATCCCATGGGGTTAGAAATAGGCACACAGTCTGCTAAATGATGTAACAAAACTCCGCATAACTTAATGTGTGGTACCAACATGGAGCACACTATACGTACAACCATGATAGAAGGAATGAAAATGGCAATATCGTAACGAATCACGATAACATTCCATTTGTTAACTTACATTGCCAGTTAAGTTAAAGGGAAGCGTTAATCTTACCTTTTAATAATACATGAGGTTTTATATTAAATTTTTATACATTTCTTGAAAATTAAACAAAAATTCATACGAAAAACATATATCACTTGGTTAACATTGTTAAGCACACAAATAAGTTCCTCGTAATGGATTTTATGTTTTTAATACCATTATGGTGTCTATCATTGACATGTATAATTTTGTACCGCTAAACAAAAAAGGAAACACACTTGTATAAGATTTGCAAGACTTGGCCGATTAATCTTTGAACATGCATAAATTGTTGTATATATAGACATGTGTGTGAGAGTGGGGGAGGGGTAGTTCACTTACTTTATATTATCCTTGACATCATTGGAGATATTTTTGGGCATTAGGATATACTTCATTTGTTCCAAACAATTGACATTACAGGTTTGTCCCAAGTCAAACTATTTTAAGTTTGACCATGTGCATGAGATAGATTATAATCACGTGCATGAGATAGATTATAATAATATTACATATAGCTAATTTTTGTTATGGTGAGTCAATCACCGCGTGGCCCGCCATCCGTTGAGGGTGTAGATGCCTATATAGGTCATGCGACATACCTTATATGTGAATTACAACCGTATCGACATGAATAGAGTCTACTCATGCATCCGTGCATGGAAGTCGATACTCACTTGTCAAATATTATATGGGTACAATGGTATGTGGGTATGGGTTATACGATCCCATACCCGTACCCTCTCTACCCGATGGGTATGATATTTTACCATTTACGTATCCATGGGTAATATTTTATCTCATACCCTTATCCTAATAGAATTTTTACCCGCAGAGTAAAAGGGTAGTGGGTACCCATTGCCATCCCTATATGGAATCGCTTTGCAGTAAATTGTGGGCCCAACTGATGCATTAAATCCCTTTTTCTAGTCCGTTTCCTCCAATCAGATGCGCATGCATGTTTCCTTTTGAAGCTGTGTCAGAGTAGAAACAGCTATGAGCCGCATCAACATATTGGTGCGCTTTTTTCTTCTGACAACATGGTTCGGTTCGCTGCAATGTATTGAATCGACTCAAAGTTTGCATGGAACCGCTTTTGGCCTACATAGTGTATGGTCTGAGCCCATTTACAACCGGACGTAAACTTCGAGGGGTGTTTCTGCAAGAGGCACAGCCTCCTTCCTCCCTAAGCAAAAAAAAAAGCTTCTCCCCTGTTCACCCAATAGCTAGCCACCCACACTCTCTGTCGGTGTCTCTCCATCCCCAAAACCCTAGACCTGAACCCGTCGCCGCCGCCTCCCTCCGGCGGCCGCGCCCTCCGGTCCGGCCCCGACCCGACCCGGCCTTCCCCCGGCCGCCGCCGCTGCCGCCATGGACATGGACGCCTTCGAGCGCCTCCAGGCCGAGAGCAAGCTCCACGGTCCGTGCCCCGGCCGGTCGAAAGATCCGATCTTTCAGCGAAATCTACCAGCTTTGAGGGTTCTGTGGGGGGAGGTTTTGATGGGGTTTTCGTCTGTGTGTGTGGCAGATGCGCTCATGCGGCTCGAGGAGGCGGAGGCGACCGACGACGACGACGAGGAGAGGGGCGCGGAGGAGGGGGAGGAGCTGGCCTGCCCGTTCTGCGGCGAGGAGTTCGACGGCGTCGGCCTGTGCTTGCACATCGACGACGAGCACCCCGTCGAGACCAAGGCCGGGGTGGGTAATTTCATCTCAGACTTCACGGAAAGATGTACCAGTACTTGGAGGTGTCTAGGTGCCGCTAGCTCAAACTTTAGGGTTTCTGGTTAATGTTTCGCATCACATGTTGGTATTGTCATTTCTATAGTGTGTGTGTGATGATGTTACTTGCCAATTCGGTATCTTAGTAGCAAAGCTAGGAATTTTCGTGTTAGTCAACACACTATCCATGTTTTACTTGTTCTTAGTTGTTTAGCTGAGACCATGGATTGAGGAGAATGAAGATGTGTAGTATTTTGTTGGGCGCATAAGGTTCATCTGCTCATAATTGCCTCTGATAGCGCAGAAAGCTTTTTTGAGCTGCCTTTAAGTATTTGAGCCAAGAATTTGAAGTTCTTTTGCTTGTAGATTGTGCATGTTTGAGCTGTTTTGAATCATCAATCTAAGGCTCAGCAGCAAATACATTATCTATGTCGTGTGTAAGTTGCTTGCGCGTTACGTTATAACTTGTTGGATGATTGACTTACTTTTTTGGGATCCATTTCCCTTCCTTTGCGAGGAGGTGGTACCTTTTGGATGCTTTGATTTCATGTCCCAATTTGTTTGTTGGTGGCACTGTCATGCAATCCTTACTCGATAAGAATTCATTAAAAGACCCAACTATATCAGCTTTTCCTTGTTTACTGTGAGCATAAATATTGATTAAAAGATCGAATGATGTGGGATTTTTGGGAGTAATAATGTGCAACTGTCATAATGGCAGCACCATTGAACTGTTTTCATTTGAAAATATTAAGAATTTCCTTGGTTACATTTGTGCAATCATCTAATCAGTGTATAGATTCCATCTCTCACCTGTGATATCATACATCTGTTTTTAATATTTCAGTAGATGCTTGAAGTTCATGTTATGATGGGAAGTTCATGTGACTGAGTTGCTACGATCATATAATATCTTGAACACGTAGTTTTTATGTCACTTTCAGTTGGTGAGATGAGATATGCTATTATTGGTTGAAAATCGGTAGCAAAATGTTCATAATTTGAGTGAGCTGCTTTTGGTAAATGTTGGGCATTATATAATCTAGTTCTCGACGTGCATAAGTTCTATGTGTCTTCGTTTCTATAGGTATGTGAGGAAGTATGGTTTTTGGGTGCTCTTAGTGTCCAATGTGTGTCCCTCAATAATAATTATCATGGTAGCTATTGTAGTTCACTTAATTGCACATCATGATTCCGCTTCTTTTGAAACATGATTGGTGTAATGAAAATCTTATAAACTATGCTCAATTCAGAATCATAGTTTTACAATAACCGTCATGACAATCTTATAAATTATGCTCAACTCAGAATCATAGTTTTACAATAACCGTCATCGTATGTCAACTTAAAAGATGGTTGCACAAAATGCTGGGCGCCCTAAACTGAAGTTGCTCACTTACCATAGATTTTGTCAAAATCGTGGTCTCAGTCAGATCTAATTTCAAAATATGTTGTATTATCTTGATGGAAGGTGAGTCCAAGGTAGTTTTGCCCACATAGCACTGGGCAACTAGACCAAAGATCATGGTCCTATGTTTCCAAATCAGGGAAGGTGGCATAGTGGTGAATAAGAAAAGTTTGAGGGTTGAGGAGTCAATGTTCTACACTTTCGGATTGAGTCTAGTTTTCTTAAATTATTTGGGTTACTAACTCGTGTTGGGGTAAAAGCCCAATGCTGATTTGTACAACTAATTAAGTAATTATCTAGTGGGCTGTGCAGCAGCTGCTATTTTTCTGTATTTAATTTTCTACTGCCACCATTGTAATAGTGGTAGGCCAGCAGCAATAGTGTGCAGTTATCCTTGTAAATTGATTTTTGGGAAATGAAAGTGCAGTAGCACTTATATTAGTTTGTTTCTTCATGAAATATGCTGATATTAAGGATTGCTAATTTCATTTGTTCCACATGTAATTCTTTATTGATACTTTGATAGTGTTAATATGGTTTATCTTTTTATCACTTTGCTCACAAGTTGTGAGTTAAGATATTATTGTAAATGTTTAATTGAATATCATTCTATCTTCTGTTGGGCAATAAGCGTATGTTTCTCTGAGTGGACGTTGTACACTTATGTTGAGCTTTACTCCTTTTTTTCATATATCTCTTGGTCACTTGTTTGTGTGTGATTCATATTTTTATGGAGTGATCTGCTATATGCGCCCACAACTAGGCAAGTCATCATCAGTTTTTGTTCTCACTGGTTGTTCTTTCCTTTTGTTCTTTCAGGTATGCCCTATATGCACAGATAAGGTTGGGATAGACTTGGTTGGGCACATGACCTTGGAGCATCCCACTTTCTTCAAGGTATCAGAACTTTTAAAAGCCGTAACATTTATCAGTCAGTTGTTACCAATAATATATTTCTGAACGTTTTCGTAGTATATTGCTTTTCTTGAGCAATCATGATCGATAATTGTGGAAGCCAGATCATGCAGTATCGAGTCTTCAACTCAACAAAATCCACATGCATGGAAGAAACTCAGTAACTACCACCATAAAGATGGCCAGATGGCATGGCATAGTGGTATTGTAGAGTAGAAAATAGGTTTGGGAGAGGTAACAGATTATCATTCTCGTATTGCTTGACAACTGGTACATGTGATGCCCCTTATATAGCACTTGAACCCATACATAGTAACTTCTTGGCAGCTTACTCATAAGAATGAACGTACCGCCACCAACTGATCTTCATAGAGGAGTGAAGATATATATTTGAAACTGTATGTAAAGATTGCTATTACTGATCAATCATGATTGATAATTATGGAAATCAGATCATTAAGTATCGAGTGTTGGATTACCTTAAAGAAAATCCACATGCATGGAAGAAACACGTTAACTACCGCCATAAAGATGGCCAGATGGCATGACATAGGGGATTGGGGAGCAGCACATAGGTTTGGGAGGACGAGTGAGCGGGATTATAGATTGATGTCTCTTAATGCTTGACAATTGGTGCATGTGATGTCCCTTATATAGGACTTACTTGACCCGTAAATAATAACTTAAAAGGATACTTATCTTTATTCTGTTGTATTTCTTATTTAAATAGCTTCTGCCTATTTTAATAACATTTCCATATTTATTCAGATGACTAATCCTATGCCCATGTACGTAACATACAGGGCAGGTGGAGAAACCGGCGAGCTTCATCTGGATCGCATTCGTCAACGTATTCCGCATTGAAAAAGGAGGCATACATACAGTACCGTTATGGTGGATCCTCTCGGGCTGCCTCGTTCAACACAGTGCCTGATCCTCTACTCTCCTCCTTTGTCGGCAACTTCCTTGATGTAGATTTGCCAAAAGATGCTCAAGAAGAGTTCTTGGATCAAGTTGTTGAGAAAAGTGATTCCTCGGAGCAGAAACACCAGAAAGGTATTGAAATTTGTTCACAGCCCCAGCATACTTTATTCACTTGTATGCTATACACCAAGGGTTTGATGTCATATCGATATGCAATTGCTTGATAATTCCAGTCCGAGACTAAGAAACATGTCATTGAGGATGATTCATTAACTTTTAGTAGGCTATTTGTGCCCTTGTGCCTGGAACATGTCTGATGAACTTGATATCATACAAACAAGTTTCTTTTTAATAACCATGGATTTGTACGTCCTGTATGATGGCCGGCTGATTAGGGTGTTTTCTTGGACAGTGTTGAGGAGCCTTTGCTCCCTGAGGAGAAGGAGGAGAGAACCAGGAGGAGCCAATTTGTGCAGGGGCTGGTGTTGTCCCTGATGTTTGATGACATATTGTGAAGATTGCCCTGTTAGAATTGATTGAGAAGGCACCTCTTGCTTCACCGAACAATAACTAGCGCAAGTTGCTGCCTTTCACCGAGTTGCCATTAAAAACAGATGGCAACATTGTTGTGGGATTATGAGAAAGATGACTGTTGTGAATATGGATGGTCCTTAGTATGCGCGCCGGGTGGTGTCGCATGAACAATAAGATAATATGTATAGCTTAGGTAATTTTATGAGTACTGGTGGTGTTGTCAGGGAGCTCCGATGGCCCTGGGTGTATGTATAACTGGGAGGTTTAATGACTGCCGAAATGAACTGGTTCTCTTTATTATTTGCAGACCTCATTTCATGTGTTTAGCATCCTCCCCGTTTTAGTTTGATCATATGCTGTGTTCTATACAGCAAATAAGCCTGACCCCATTTCATGTAAGCTTATTTGCTGCAACTATATGTAGAGCAAATAGCTACTTTTATTGGTCAGGCTGCTTATCATATGAAATAAGTCTTCCCTGAATAATGTAGTGATTCATCTAATAAAGGTGTCCGGTTAAATTATGAAATTCCAATCCGTTAATTTCTAGAGCAATGATATGCATATTTCAGTACGATAAGTTTCCATGAAAAATATATTTGTTGCATGGGAGAAGTGTTTGCACTCGAAGAAATTTGTGATGGGAAATTGGGAATTGTCTATGAAAATGATGATCCGCATTACAGATTTCTGGTGCCTGTGTTGATAAAAAAAACTGTGGAAAACTAAAATCGAGCAAGAAACGTGCAGTTTTTGGAGTAGAAACGACGAACAAACAGGAGGAGACTTGTGGCTCTCAAGTCGGAAAGTCAGATCATTTGCACTGCCCCCAAGCTCCAAACGCGTTAGAGTTATATTTTCTATGATATGTTTACGCGCAAATGGCGAGCAAAGTCAGAGCAGTTGCAAGCTTCCTAGGCAGACGACACGATCAGGGGCACGTGACACGTCACATTCTCCATTCCTTCTGCTCGCTCTACTGCTAGAATTATTCTTACTTCCCAATCTGTCACTAAATTCTGTAATAAGTACGTTCAAACAAAAAAAAACGAAAAGGCACTCGATACACTACTCCAATATTTTCAACGGAAGAACACGTACATGCCAATTTTATACTATGTGTAAACATTTTTTTTTGCGGATGTAAAATTGTCCCTTATCACATAAATATTCTAGCAAACTATCAAAATATCCAGAGAATATTTCTACGGATAAACAATGCATGATACCATCACCATATCGTGAAATCTCAATACCAATACATATCCTGTTAATATTTGTCAGCAATTTATAGATAGCCTCTTTAAGTTAGTTTTGATAAAATATATTTTACTATTTTACTAATATCGAGTTGATAAATGTACACACGGTAGTTACAACAACACAATGTCGAAGCTTCCAAATTCTTAGAAAAATTTAAGACATAACAGCACAATGTCAATGCCAAGCGATCAATATACAACCACACCAACCATCTCCTCACAAAGCATAGACCGTGAGAATATTTATGTAATGACCAATAGATCATATCAATGATTATGACAAGGCAGTTAAAGAATTAATCATTATTGCAAGTATTATACCTATTTTCGTTCACAATATTTATGTAATGACCAATAGATCATATCAATGATAACTGATGAGTGGATCATGCTATATGCAAGTGGATCTATGCCTTATGGAGACCCTTAAATATTTGGAAAATTGTATAGATCATGATAGTTGAGTCATTGGTAAGATGTACTTTCAGCGAGGCAATTGGCAAAGTGAAAAAAGGAACACATAAAAAAATACTGGAAGATTTTTCTCAAATCTACTACTCCCTCAGTCCGAAAAAGGGTGTGACATTCTCAAAAAAAAAAAAAAAAGGTGTGACTAGTGGTTGTGTCTTCAGTGGAATCAACTTTAAATTTGACGGTTCTTGTGTCTCACTAACACGACGTATTTTTTAAGCCGGGAGATGAGGTTTTTGTTGCCTTGTCACCGTACCCATCATTATCTACCATCGCAATAACGCTATCGGGCCCTTCTCATCTACACAACAGGGGTAGCGGTGTTTGGTTGTTTCTGAAGGAAGAAAGTTCAAAACAAACCCTAAAATCGTAGATGAAATCTAAATTGAACCTAGAACTTTGAATCCTTAAAATTGGCATTCTGAACTTGTCAATTCCAATCGGGAATACTACATGCCCGGCCGGGATAACGTGCTACCCTCACTCACGGTCTCACATGTCATGTCCACTCCTTTCCTTAATCCCCCGTGACCACTCCTTGACTCTCACCGTGTCTCACCTCTCGCCGTTGAGAACTCCCAGCGCCCCCTCCATGCACGCCTCCTCCCTGCGTTGTTCTTCTACTTCTTGCACCACACGTGACACCACCTGAGCCTCTCGCCACTCGACCACCACCTCTCTCCACGATGCCCTCCCAGCGCTACCGTTTTAAACAATTTTTTTTGTTTCTGAAGCTCTACTCGCACCGCCTACCCCACCCCACGTTTAGGGCTGGAAATAAAACTCGAAACTCGTGAGATTAATGAGTACTCGAAAACTTGGCTTAACTTGGCTCGAAGTCGGTCACTAATGAGTTGAGCCAAACTGACATTTCTTGCTCATTAAGAAAACGAGTTTAATGAGTCTAGTTACGCGTACTCGTTAAACTCGTGTAGCTCGTAATATGCTTACGACTATTAATTAGGGGCTAGTTCATTGAATGTTTTTGTTCATCGACATGCAACACAAAGTTCAGATCTATAATGCGCACATTATGTAGGCCATACCTAAACATGAGTATAGGAGTAGGCATATGTAGCTATTATTTTCTATCATGTTGTCATTTTTTATGCTATTGGCAATGAGTTGTTAAGCAATGTTTGAATATTTCAGTTTATGTTATATTATGAACTACTCCGACCATACATGTTTATGTTGTTGACGTTTAATACCGAGTTTAACGAGCCAACTCGAGTTTTTACTGAGTCGAGCCAAGTTGGGGTCTTATGCTCTTTTACTTAACTAGTTGAGTTGAGTTGACTCGTTAACTAACGAGTATTTACGAGATGAGTCGAGTCGAGCTGCACTTGTCCTCCTCCCTCTCTCATCTGTCGGAATCTTCTCACCCTGCTAACGCGGAACCCGAGCGGGAGAAGAGGAAAAATGCGGAACATTTCCCCCTTCGCCCATATATAAACACACCAACATACTCCGCTAGCTCAACACACTCGCGCATTGAGCAGCCATTGACTCCTGAGAATCAAGACTTGGAGCAATCAAGCAAGTCCTCAAGTCCATACTTGACCACCTCACATACTCCGATGCCGTTGAAGCGGCCGCTGGAGGTCGCCTCCGGCGGAGGGGGCTCGCCTTCGCCTCCGCGCTCGCCGGCTCTGAAGAAGAGGTGCCGCTCCTTCGACCTGTGAGTCTCCTATCTTATGTTTCTTGATTCCTGAAGGTTTATGTATGGCGATTTATTGGCTGATTGATTGATGTGCCGTGCAGAGAGATCAGGGGGTGCAGGCACCTGGAGGAGCTCGTCACCAGCTGCGTGCAGAGGCTGGAGGCCGCGGTTGAGTCCGCCATCAGCCGGGTAATCGATCGTTACCTCACCCTCCATCAACAAGCCACTCGATCTGTAGATCGACTAATTGTTGCTGTTGTCGATGGTTTTGCTGGTCAGACATATCGTTACTAGTGGACATTTTTGGGTGGATTTTTCCCATTGTAAGTGATTTGGATGTGTGCATCCTTTAGTTGGTGCAGAGTAAAGGGATATATGGCAATCCTTTCATTACCATTAGTATGGTTAACCATTTCAAATCTCTCTGCACTTCCTGGAATTTCAGAGGCACCAAAATCAGTTATCCTTTCAAAGTTATACATTTTTTGTAGTGAGTTTCAGCGAGAATAACACTCAAAGTTCTGGCCCTTTGGCTTTCAGTGGTGGGCTTAATTTGATCAAAGACAAATGGAGTGAGAAAACAACTTTGAGGAAATGAAATTTCAAGTCTTTGAAAACACCTGTTAGATGGATGTGCACCCCGATCCTAGGGATCAATTGCTAGAAGTAGAATAGTTACCTTAGAAGTCGTGATCCAAGCATGGCAAGATCTATGCTACTACTAGTATTTGATATGGTATTATCTGTGTTTCTTTGTACTGTTGGTACTATTTCTGTTTGTGATGCATAATATTAAGAGAGTAGCCTTTGATGACTTTTTTTCCTTATAACTTACTATTTTTATAGCTTCTTGTAACATGATTTGGTCTTGTAAGTCTGGACATTTTTCGCAAAAGTCAACCCTTAAACTTTTCCTCTTCATTTTGACAGATACCAGCAGTTGTGACTAAAGCACTTACAAGCTACTTAAGCCGTGCTCCTAGGTAGCATTTCCTGATCACCATTACTACTTTTCTGTCCAGCCTAAAATAGTGCTAATAATATCAGACAAAAGTGCTTTTTTTGTAGTATAGTAGTACATGCCATTTATAGTTGCATTGACCTTACCATCTGCTGTGTTACACATTTTGTGCAGCACGCTGGTTGAGCAGAACCAGCCTCCAAGATACAAGCTTATGTTCAGGAATGGCTTGAGCAAAGAGGTTTTCACAAAGAAGGGCATCTGCGCGGCAAATGGAGATCCTCTCAAGATATGTTTGGAGGAGAACAACCAACAAGGGAATAGTTCCCGTCGCCTTCTTTCTGCCAAGATCAAAATTGTTGTTCTCGATGGAGACTTCAACAGAGATAATGAAGAAAGCTGGACACCAGAAGATTTCAAAAGACATATCGTTCGTCCACGGGACAGAGCTGGGGCAGTGCTGACAGGTGAGCTGGAGCTTAGCCTGAAGAATGGCGAGGCCGATCTCAGTGACGCTACTTTTATCGATAACTCCAAGTTCATGAGGAGCGGCAAGTTCAGGCTAGGGGTAATGATTGTTGATCAGCTTGGTGAGCGAGTCCAGGAAGGCATAACTGAGCCTTTCACTGTGAAAGATCGTCGTGGAGAAGGTATCCATTGATTTTAATTTTTTTGAAGTAGTTAAAGATTTGCAATATCAAACTGGTGATCAATCTGTTTCTTATCTCCTTCTTGTACTTGCAGGATACCAAAAGCATATAATTCCATCATTAAATGATGATGTTTGGCGCCTCAAGAAAATATCCAAGGACGGTGTCTCCCATGAGGCACTCAAAAGAAGTAGCATATTTTCTGTGAAGGACTTCTTGAGGTCGTATTACAAGGATGAACATGCTCTTCGCAAAGTAAGGAATGAATTCCACGACCAGCATCTTTTGCTCATTTTGATAATGAGTATAGTACTCCCTCCGTTTCAAAATATAAGTCGCACCACCTACTTTCCATACACATGTATCTAGATATGTTTTAGTGCAAGGTTCACATGAATTTTGCACTAAAATATGTCTAGATACATGTGTATGGAAAGTAGGTGGAAAGACTATATTTTGAAACGGAGTGAGTAACAAGTAATTTTGTCCCCCTCTGCATTTAGGTTCTCACGAAGGCCACAAATCTAGTATGGAGGACCATTGTTGATCATGCTAAGATGTGTGATCCTGGGAAGGAGCTTTACTCTTTCATCATGGAAGGCCGTAATGTTGTCCTGTTCTTCAACTCGTTCTACCAGATTATTGGAGCGACAACTGGTGGCCTGTACACCCCTTCAGTGACTTCGATAAATCGATGCAGGTGTTGCTCTCATACCGACTGTGAGCTTTTGCTAGAAATTTCTGAAATTAATCCTTTCAATTGCAAGCTTTTCATACCAAATTAGTCATTTTTTATAACATAACAGCTCAGTGCATACAAGAGAAATACATCAAAACTCAAAATAACTAAGGTTTTTTTCCGGACCATATATTTTTTCTAAACAATAATTGGAAGTCTTCTAATTTTCACCTCATGGCAGTTTTGATTATAGCAAAACATGAAACAACAGATACATTCAGCGAACGATAATCCACAGTCAGTCAGCTATCTCCTCATTACACTGCATGATACACACATGTAAGACGGGTATCTTGGCTAAGTGCATCTCACGATTCAGAGGCGAGGGAATATTCTTCCATTATCTAAAAAAGACATGAAGTTCTGAACCTAGTTATGCAGAAAGTTCAAAAGGCTGTTAGCTTTGCTTCGCCGCAGTCACAAATCCATGTACGTGTTAAAGGTATGTATAATTATCGGGGTTCACTGTTGCAGGACCAGGTGGAACAATGGAGCAAAGTTGCATATGACACTTTGCCCCATCAACCTGATTATGAAATGGATAATGGAAAACCTAGACCAGTCAACCAGAAGATATCCGTAGGATCGATCACGCTGGAAACACAATTTATGCAAGGACATCAACAGAGTAATATAGTTTACATAGCTTTCATCTTTTTTGAAAATATTAATTTCATGAACACCAACTAACTTGCTTCATTGGCATGAAAACATAGATTTTGCAGAGAGAAATGTGCATGAAACACATGATCATCAAAGTACTTCAGGCGCTCACTCCAAGCAATGCACATTTAAAAGGCTTAGATCCATACGACTGACACCAAATGATGAAGTAAGTAATGCCTGTTATATAATAGCTGCTGAAAGAACAACTTTTAAGGCAGTTCAGCTAGTCTCATATCCTCCAGAGTAAATCTATAACTTTATAATTTGGTGATCCTTTACCATTTTTGTTACTTTGCATCGATATTACTGTTAATCTCCTATCCTCCGGCTATGAATTATTGAAGCAAGAATTGAGGCATTTATGTAGTTGGTTTCTTCTTTACTTTACCCATTCCCTTGAAACCAACATCTTCAACTTCAACAGTGTTGAAATCTCCTCGAGGTCGAGCCTCTCTAAGGAAAAGGAAAAGATCATAAGAATATATCAGCATCAACAGCTTGATGGCTTTGTGTTTTAGCTTGTTTGCAAGTTGGGTAACCATTTGTTGCTGAGCTCATCTACCCTAACCGCAGACTAAAAAACTTGGTTTCTGCAATTTCTTCTTAATGGATGGGAGAGCTTGTACCAGTTCTCTCTGCGATGAAAAGAAAACATCCTGCATTTTAACGGGTCCTGAAAATCTCATTAGATTTCATACTTCCTACATTAGGATGGCAGCCATCACGCAACACTTGACCTATATATGTCATCTCAGATCCCCTTGTGAATCATTCTCTCCCAGGATGCACCTTTTGACATCACTGTCTACATTGATTCTCTCTCTGAAGAATACTGCGTTAATGAAGATGACATACCAGTTTCCGTGACACTCCATTGCCCAGCTACAGATGAAGATGAAATTTCAGGATCAGTGTTAATGAAGCAAGCATCCGTGACAATTAATCATGAGGCTTATGACATACCTTTTGCAAACAGTGGTAATTACACACCAATGCCGAATAGTACTATTATCTTCTGTTTTCACATATAAACTGTCCTCTTCTAGCATTTTTTTCCTCCTCAATGCATTGACGCCCAAGCTTTTGCATGTTGTTATTAACTTGAAGAATAAAACCGAACTCACTGATACTTCCTGTGCAGCTGCTTCGGTCCCTCTGTTTGATGCGTCTCTTGATCCTTTGAGCGCTTTAGCTGATGTTCCTATTTATTCAAGGGACAGCAGCTTCAGAGACAGTGACTGTAGCTAGAAGCTAGCATTGGCAGCAGAAGCAACTGTGTGAGGAAACACAGACAAGGCAACAACATTGATCAGGTCATGATAGATTTCCAGTGGATGCATTCCGTAAGAGGATCGGATTTCTTCGAGACATACTGAACTGTATTTCCTAGATTATATAGGTAATTGAATTTTGATACTTTTATATAAGCATATGGGTGGTGGGCGGAGACAATGTTTAATTTGTACTTCTGCTGAACTACTATTTACTGGGCACTTGATAGTGTGTAAATTCATATTGAAGCTGTACATATTTGGGGCGAATGCAACCTTTAATTTACCCAACATAAATGTCTTTGAACAGAGTTACTTTCATGAGTTTTCAAGTGTTTGGAACTTGGGAGCAGAATCTGATGTTTGAAGATTGGGTCGAGCACAACATTATTCCAGCTTCTCTGCATCCAGTCTATACAATTTACTAGCTGATCCCACCGACAGCGTATGAGGTTGGCCGCTGTTGTGATGTCTATGTTAAGAGCATCTCCACTGGGGGCCTCTAAAGGACCCCCAAAGGCCCTTTGGGGGGCCGAACACCAAAAATCGCCACCAATGGCACCCCCCAAAGCCTCGCCTCGGGCGATTTTGTGTCCGGCACCCCCAATAGGGCCTCCAAAACTTGGAGGCCCTCCTGGGGGTGCCGGACATCGCCTCGGGCATGGTCCTGACAGCGCTGGCCCGCTCGTCATACACACGACGCGCCGCGCCCGTGTTAATGAAGGCGCGCAGGAGGCCGTTCCGCCGCGTTAATGGCGGTCAGTCGCCGGGCAGTCTCCCAGGCGATGGGACTGGACGGGAGGCGATGCGACGAGACGGCGGCGGCAGGCCTGCCGGCACGCGTCGCATTAACGCCGGTGACAGCGTGTGCGGCAGTCCACGCGCCGGCGTCGCGGCGTTTCCACGCAACGCATTTACACTGGCGCGGATGCTCGCGCACCGCCCCCTCCTCTGCCCTTAAATTTCCTCTCCCACGGCGCCCTCTCTCCCACGCCGCCCTCTGTTCTCTCCCTCTCCCACATCCTCCGTCGCCCAGTCTCCCACTGCGTCCATGGCGAACAACTGGGAGTCGGGCAGCAGCAGGCGTAGCGGGCGCACGGTCTCCACCGAAGAGGCGTGGGACCTGTACCGCTACGGCCTGCTGGTGCCACCGGACGCGCGTCTGCCCACAAGATGGCGCACGTCCCCCCACGGCGGCCTCCCTGTGCCGGCGCTGCCGGAGACGCCGGACCAGATCCGGCGCGACATCGCGCGGCGCCGCTCCTGGCTGACCCCGCACGAGCTCACCCTTCCAGAGTACGACGACAACAACTGGGGGGCGTGGCTGCGGCGGTTCGAGCGCGAGCAGACGGCGGCGCTCACGTTCTTCGACGGCCCGAGATGGCCGGGCCGCCACAACGCGGAAGGCCGCCACCAGTGGTGGGGCGGCACAGGTCACACTGTGGGCTCCGCCATCGCCGCCGCGCGCCAGCACGCAAGGACGGGGAACGCCACCCCGTTGCGCCTGCTGCCCGTGCGGCCACGACACCAGGAGGTGCAGCAGCGCCGCAGCTGCCGCCCGGTGAAGGACGAGCCGCGCTCGCCTCCGCGTCGTGGAGGAGGAGGCACCGGCATCGTCATCCGCGAACGCCGCAAACCACGGCGTTCGCCACCACGCGGACGGCTCTACCTGCGCCGCCCTAGAGCCAGGACGCCTCCACCTCCCGTGGAGACGATCCCGTACGGGTACGACGTGCCGTCCCTGCTGCGGAACGAGCACGACGGCGACGCGCCGGGGTTCCTGGCCGCCATCGCGGACTCGGTGACCACCATCGAGCGCGACAGCCCCGGCTACATGGCCGTCATCGCCACCTCGGTGGCAACGGCGGCAGCCTCGTCCTCCTCCGGCGGCGCCCCCTGCAGCCGTGCACCGCGTCGCCATGACGACGCGTCCACCAGCCACGGGTCCTCCTCCGGCGGCTCCTCCGGCTACATCGTGGTCGACGACGACGACGGCGATGGCAGCGACGACGACAGCGACAAGGCCTGGCTGGAGGCCAACTTCTACGGCTAGGGTTTAGCGTACGGCGCCTAGGCCGCCCAAGTTCAAATTCATTCAAACTTTTGTAAAATATAACAAATATGAATGAAATTTGAACTTTTTCAAATTTTCTGCAATCTATTTGAACGCCCCCGAGGTGTTCGAAAATTTGCTCACGATTGGGGGTGGGCCTTTGAGGAGTACCGCCGTGGGCGGCCTCTAAATGTTGACCGGACACATGTCCGGCACCCTCCAAAGAAGGCCCAATTGGAGGTGCCGGACACACATTTGGAGGCCCCCGGTGAAGATGCTCTAAGGGCTTCAAAGAGCAGGCCCAGGATTGAGACATAGTGCTCGAGTGCCCGTATTGGTATTGTGAAGCAGCTAAAAATTGGATTTTTTCTGAAACAACATAATGTTAAGAGCTAAAAATTGGATAGACATACAATTTTGCAAGTTGGGTTAAATACCCAAGTACAGAGAGGGTATTCTCCTCCAGATCTGACACTGACAGAGGCAGCAGTTGAAGGTGGCCACGGAGGTCTTGACGGTTCCTCCATTCAAATCTGGCGGTAGCGGTGCTGATCTAGTTCCGTCCCCTGGCTTGATGTCAGGACCTGATTGGATCTGACGAACTATCGTCGAGGGGCAGTCAGTCTGAATCCTGAAGAATTCGACAACTGCAACACCTCAAGTTCTCGTCTGTTTTCGTATGGTCACATATTACTGATGCTGGTTCGTACACTTAAAATTCAGCGCCTCAGATTCAATTAACAGGTGGCCGTCACTTTCACGCCAAAGACGTCTTCTTCCTCCGCAGTTCCCTGTTTAGTGTTTACTTTTCCATTTAAGACTCCGTATTTGTGGAGCTATTTTAAGCACCGTGATGTAAACAATGCAAGGTGCTTAGTGAGGTGCTTATAAAAATAAACCAAGCATTTCTCTAAGCACCAATACTTAGTTGTGTAGGAGAGGTGCCTAGCTAAGCATTTATTATGTGTAAATAAGCACCGGTGCCTAACAAAAACCGGTTTATATTGCTAAGCACCTTTGTAAGCACATTGCATTGTACATGGGCTATCTACAATAATTTAAAGAAACATAACCCTAAGCACCACCGACGAGTATCGACTCACCTTCTTGTCACCTCTTTTCTCTGAATTTTATCATCTATTGCTGCTGCCTTTGGTGATTTAAGAAGATCAAGTAGTTTAGGGTATTACACATGGTATAGCGTTTTTTTTGGCCTTAACTTCAAGGTTTCGAGTTTGAACTTAAAATGGTTTTCAAACTTGTTTCTTGTAAAATTCCGTAGACGATCTGCAAGAACTGAAGAGCTTGGGGTATTGTGGAGGCTTTGGGTCATCCGCTGCTCATTTGGTTGGTGTGACACACTGTCTTATTGGTAAAATCCCAGATTTGCAAGTCGGTGCATCATTGTTGATGGTAAAAATCCGGGCAGTGCACCCTCGAAATAGGCTTTCTCCTGCTATATTAATATAGCAACCAACCGATACAATACAGGATCACTGCTGGGGCAGACATCACAAATCAAGCCCAAAAGAAACAAGAAAGAAAAAGGAAGAGAAAAAACGCCGATGGTGACAGTTCGACTAAAACAGAGATGACTCGCAACCCCTCCATCCTCCAAAGAATTTCCACCACGCTCCTAGCACTCCAAAGCGTCGCGTACCAAGTAGCACCTCCAAGAAGGTGAGCGACGAAGACGACGGTGCTACCTGAACAGGTCCTAGGGTTTCCTCCGGTACGCAACGGGGGTTGGGAAAGGGTACACCCGACGCCCTTCAGGAAGGATGACGACACACGCAGGCGTCACCGCGTCGGTGTCGAGGCAGACAAAGATTTCTCCCGTCCCCAAAAAACCACATCCTCGTACGCTCTGTATCGATCCACCAAAGTTGCCACCCACCAGCACCGCCACCACGGTCTTGAATCACCCCCGCCGTCTCACCATGATCCATGTTGCGAGGCCGAAAGGACCGAGAAGAAGGAATTTCGGCCAGGGGTGGCAGTATAGTAGCACGCGGGAGGGAACGACCTCCACCGCCTTCGACGGGAGAAATCTTTGCACCCAACAGTTAAAGTTATGTAAGAACATTGTGTTTTAATATTTGTTAGCACACTATGTTGTTAATGCCGCTAGATATAAAAGAAATATTTATAAGTTTATCGCAGATATTTTATCAATAATAATAAAAGGAGCAATTTAATATCTAGGGACAAATTAATCAAGCTGTACATGGGTAAATAAGCTCTGAATAAAAATGATTCTTGCAAGGACTTCATAACAGTGCTGCGAGCCTGCGACCTGTCACACTCTGACATTGTACATTCTACGGAATTATTTTGGTGCCAACAGTGCATCGAAACAGACTCCCTAGACGGGAGGAAAAATAGTACTAGCCCACGAAAATCCTGCTCCCACATTGCCGAGCTGCAACCCGTCGCCGCCACCCGCCGGCGGCGGCACTGCCATAACTCCGGCTGCCACTACACTTCAAAGCGTCAAGATCCCATCCGGCATTGACCTCCCATCCATGCTGTATCTGCGTAGTAGCCTCCACGTCGCACGTCGGCGACGGCGGCAGCGTGAGTCGGTCCTTGATCATCAGGCATCACGCTGCCGGCCTGCTGCCCGCCACTGCGATAAGTCTCGATGGAGTCCTTGATCTTCTTCATAAGATTCTCTGCCGTCCAACCTACGCTGGCGAGCTGCTCGACGGCGAGGCCCTCGAGGTTCCGGGGGCGGAGGCCGGCGATGACGCCGTGTAGGAGGAGCAAGGTCTCGCGCCGGCGGTTGTCGCGCTCCGCCTTGCGCAGCTGTTCCTGCACCTTGCGCATGCGCTCCCGGACGTGGCCCTCCCCGTCCATCTTGTTCTTGCGCCGGTCGTGCTCGGGCATGGAGTTGAAGGCTTGAAGCGGTCGACGATGCGCATCGTCTCGGGACGCGACGATGGATACACCACCGCCGGCGACGATGACGACGAGTCGCCCTCGGGGAACACCGCGAGGACCACGTCGATGTCGCATAGGGTGGACAGCTCTGCCGCCTTCTTTACCAAGCCCATGGTGCGTTTCTTGCCCGTCTCTTTCCGGGTTGATCCATTCCCGATGTACCGCACGTTCACCTTCTTGCGAGCCATGGACACAGATTGCTGCAAGAAGGTATCTAGTCTAGAAATCGAAGTGAAATGGATGGTGTGTTGCCGTTGCGAGATGAATGGGAGGGGCTTGGAATATATATGGTGTTCTTATACTGGAGCATATATCGGATGAACAGGTTACAACAATCAACATGATTGGAAAGGAATTATTCTGACGGATACGAGGATCGCCTTGCATTAGTGCTGGTTAATGCACATTGTTAGCTAGCATATCTTGTAGCCTTTATGTTCTTAATCGTACGTGTCTGCTGAAGATCATACAGTAGAACAGATCAATCTGAACAGGATATGCTTAACATGCAGCCTGTCCAACGATCTGGTTTAAGATCAGGGCCGGAGTGCCAAAATGGTGCATGGTTTTGGCTAACGCTACGCATGTTGATATGCCCACGCTTACCGCTGATGATATGCTACCTTTCGTGGAATTTCTTTACCGACAAAGATCTTAAAAATCAGAGACCCAAATATATCCAGCTTGGTGACGACGGTGAGGTTAAATCGCTATTGGAAGTTACGTGCAAACATGCTGCCGCACTATTTTTTTCGAAAAGGAGTTTGACTCTCCTATCTTCTGCATCAAAATGATGCACACATTTTTTTCATAAATTTATGTAACAGAGCGTTACAGAGAAAATACATCGATCAATCCGAAGCCAACATCGTGTGGTGACATTTACAAGTTTAATGAAGAGGGTGGCCATGATCGAGGCCATTACCCTGACCTCACGCCAAATCCCGAACATAAGCCGCCGCCGTCTTCCGCCGACCCATTTTAAATGATCTTGCATAACTTGATGTCGATGCTGCCATGACACTTGACAATGTCACCACCATGTGCGCGTCCATCATTACACAAATGCCACCGAGCCCCCGCTGCACCATGCTGCAGAAATGCACCGTCGTCAATACAGTGGATGCCACGTCGCTCCGATCCACCTTGGCCACAGCGTGAGGAGCACACATAGACCAGGCCGCAGCCACCGAAGCTATACACTTGTCCCTCCAGCCGATCCGGGACACCCGAATCTGGGACTTCCTCACGAGTACAGGGGAACGAGAACAGTTCCAAACCGCCGCCAAACGAGGTAACAACGTCCACGGGCGTCACCATCAATAGTTTCGGTAGAGGCCCAAACAATGCAAGGTTGCGCTTGTATCCTCGAGTCGTCACCAGCTGGACCACCGGATCCTCCTCGCCATCGGCCATCATGCCTCCACACCACGATAATGGAGGAGGCCACATCGCTGATCTAACGACGTCATGGTCACGCACACGCCGAGCCGATACACTCGCTCGAAATCCACGAATATCGCACCCAGAACTGTGCCAAAGGGATGCCCCGCATCCGCTCCCCCCCTTTTGCCCGACGGTGATTCGGTGGCAACGATCTAGCACTAGATGGATTTTGCGAGAGCTATTTTCTCAACCGGTGCCAAGCACCCCTGATAGGACGATCTCTTGCATTAATGTGCATGACTACATGTAGCAGGCATATCAGAAGAAGATTATCAAAGGACCAAACGCTTTTGTTGCTAGTGTACGTTCAAACAATTCCTAGTAAACTTGAAGCAACCTCCCGGTAAAACATTGCAACATCTAATCTGTTGTTTCGCAACAAAAGTAGCCCCAGATGAAGGGGTAGGAACGGAAGAAAAGTGAGTGCCACGTGAATTTGTTCCAAGGTATTTTCGTAGGCCACCTCCCTCAAGAGGCGTGCTGGAGGAAGGCGGCAAATCCTCTCGCATTGAAACTCACATGAGGTTAGCACATCATAATCAAGTAGGCAACGGAGTTGCCTCCAAAAGCGCTGGGTTTGCTCGATCTCTTGAAGTGAGCCTCGTGTGAAGTTAACAAATCACGGTCAAGTACGCAATGTGGTTTCATGTGGAGGCGACGAGGCTAGCGCGCCCTCTTGTGATGACCCTTGCATGAGGTTAGCACATCACAACAAGGTATGCAATAAGGTTGCCTTTGAAGGTGATGAGGCTAGCTCGTTACTATGTGACGGGCCTCATTCCATATAGCACAACACATTCAAGTAGGCAATGGGGTTGCCTTTGAAGGAGGTGATACTGGGTCGCCCTTCGTATGAAGAGTTTCACATATATAAGGTTAGTTCTTGCGGTCACAAAAAGTGATGATCGATACCTTTTCAGGGGTGGCAAGGAGGATTTTGTGAAACAAGTGGTTCCTACACCGCATTGATTCGTAAGGAAAGGTACATGAAATTGGGAAGATCTTTTTTCTTGGCCTCTTGATTCTCTCCTCTAGAATAGAACATGTACTTTTTTCTCCATTTCACGCAGTGGCGGATCTAGAACATGATCGGTGGGGGTGCCAAGCTATAAAAAATCCTCATTGAGCTTGCTTGGGTTTGCATTTAGCTAGAAATTAGATGCGTTGCTTCACTAATTTAGAGATTTGGCCACAAATACATGTCACATGGTATACACATAGGATTAGTCAAAATACTAGTAGGTAAAAAGGTTTTGCACCATGGCACCCCCACTAGATACGCCCCTGATTTCACGTGTGGCGAAAAATTATCCTTTCTTATTAGCAAGGAGATATGATCCAGATCCCAAGACGATGGAGATCCAGTCAGGGCTATCGTACTTCCGTTAGATCCTTCCATGGAGCTTAGAATCCACAACCTTATTGAGAACAAGGTGTTCAAGGTGTAATTTGGTTGCTAGGTATTTTTATAAGCCAAATTAATTTGGAGGGTGGTGCTTAGATTATTAACTGACAGATATATTTGAATTTGCTGTTTAGTTCAAATTGCAGTCTTGGCTGTATTCCAGTACAGATGTTGCAGCGGCGGATCAAGTTTAGCAAGCTATTTGACCAGGACAAATATATTGATTATTCTGGAGAGGAGGCTACCGAGGACAAATCTTGGACATATTAATAGATGGACTGAATTAAACGCCGCTGCGTAGGACAACTCCTATCAGGCTTTGGATGCCAAGCTGATCGGGTATGAATTGGAAAAGCTACTGAAGGAAATATTTTCTCCAAGCAGGGATAAGGAGTCGTACTGGTGCATGTAGTAAGTTAATATTCTATTCCTTATTAGATACAGAGCCGGATTTGCTAGAGATTAGGAATAATCTATTCGGCTTGCATGCCAAGAAAAACTTCCGTGTCCTACCCCTGTACGCCAAAGACCAAGCACCTATATAATATGGGTACACGGCCGATTGAGGACCCCCAATCGACATACAACAAAATACATCTACTTCTTTATTTATCGTTTTATCTATCGTTCTTCTACTTTGCCAAATCCTAGCAGCCCTAGGGTTTGGTTGATCTTTACCGTTTTGCGCTGAAAAGCGGTCGTCTCTCCTCCACGAAAGCGAGGGGATCTTTGTTGCTTTGCTCGGAAAGTATCCGTTCGTCGTCACGAAAGTACGACGGGTATCGTGGTGTCGCGCGGCAATTTTGCGTGGCAACACAATTGGCGACTCCGCTGGGGACGAAGAACAAGAACATACACATGATGAACACCGTCATCAAGAACGGCAGCGATGTCGACCCCGACATCACCATCGCCGTTACCCTCGATGATCTGTCAGAAGAGGATCGGCGCAAGTTTGAACGGGAGCTTGAGGAAGAGATGGCTGAGGTGATGAAATTGAAGTTGGCTGGATACCAGAAGACCAGGAACGGCGTCGTCAAAAAGGTAGCTACGCCGAGTCCTTCCGATTTACTCGGCGCTGAGGTAAAAAAGCCAACTGATGAAATTGCTAATCTTATTGATGTGTCCGTGGCTAGTAAACTTAGTACTATAGATAATATATTTGATGAATTTAAGGAGCAGCTAGAAACTAGTCTATCTCGTAAAATTCGTTCGTCAGTGCTGCAAGTCAACGATGAATATTCTAAAACAAAGCTGATGCCTTTGAAGAACCGTGGATTTATTAATTTGCCTACACCTGATGCATCGGCTAATGTTGTCCAGACTTACGTTCCTTTACCTGATTATCAAAGTGGCCGAAATTATATAAGTAGTTCGGCTAATCTTGAAAATAGTTTAGCTCTCCATGCTCATTCGTTAGTGCAAATTGATAATGAATATTCTGTGCAAAGGCCGATATCTGTAGAAAATAATGGATTCATTACGTTGCCTAGTGATATTCACATGCCTGGTGCATCGGCTATTGGTACGCAGCCTCACGTTGCATCGAATAGTAATCAGGGTGGCCGGAAGTATGCTAGCACTTCGGCCAATACTTTTGTTTATACTGCTGCTCATCCTACTATGTTAACTTCGGTTGCACCAAATTATCACAGCAATAACCGAAGTGCAATATTTAATTCTAATGTTGCACAGCAGCCTCACGTATTTTTAAGTGACGATCAAAGTGATGCAGGTGGCTGGAATTATGTGAGCAGTCCGGCTAATAATTATATGGCTAGCGTAGCTGCTCCTGCTATATCAACTTTGGTGCCACAAAATTATTACAGCGATAACCGAAGTGGAGCCTTTAATTCTAATTTGCAGCAAGTTAGTTATCAGACGGTAGCATACAATACACCACCGCTGCCGCATGTCGGTACCGGGGTTCCGTACGAGCCGGTACCCTATTCATATGTTAGTGGATCTCCGTTGCAAACATCACATGCTCCAATTTCATTGCCGGAGATTTCACCGCGTGCTTGTGTTTCATCTATTCCACAAACAAGTTCTCTACAGCCCAATGAAAGTTTTAAGGATAAGCTTGCTAGTATATTTAGAGAATTTGGTTTAGAGCCTGAGGGTAGAGCACGTTCATATCAAAATCCATACCCTGATTATTTTAACTCCACGCAAGAAAACCGTGCTAAGGAAGTTAAACAATATAGCCGGTTTGCAGATAACAGGGAAAAAGAAAAGGATAACCAGGTGGTTAATGCTTTAGAATATGATGATTCGGCTAGCGAGGATGATGCTAACATAGGCGTAGCCGAGTGGGTTCAATCGCCGAAGTCAAAACCTTTTGCATGTCCTGCTTTGAAACCTACACCTGCTAAAAGAGAGGAAATAAAATATACTTTTGACGTTAGCAAGTGTGATAAGATTTTTGATATTTTACTGCAAGGAAAATTAATTAGGTTGAGAGAAGGTCATGTTATTCCATCTTCAGGAGAATTGGATAAAAGAGTTTATTGTAAATATCACAATTCGTATTCTCACTCTACAAATGACTGCAATGTGTTTCGAAGACAGGTGCAATCGGCCATTAATGATGGACGATTGACATTCGAAGAGAGTATTAAGATGAAACTCGATGATGATCCTTTTCCTATCAACACGATCGAGTTTGAAAAAAAGAAAGTGCTTATTCGGTCGGATTAGGCCGAATCTACCAAAGGGAAAAATGTCATTGTTGATGATAGTGCTGCACCGTGGATGATCAAACCAAAAAATTCAGAAGTGGAGGCGGGGAAAGTCAATGAAAAAAAGAGACAAGCTCCACAAATAAAGCCGACAGTTAGCATGTTGTTGGAAAAATATACTTCACGCAAGACCAGCAATGTGTTTAATCGGTTTGGAAGTGTTAGGCGTCCTAGGTTTCCTTATGAACATGGTGGTCATGAGCGATGGAGAAGAAATTCGTATGATCAGCAGCCGTACTATCCAATGAAGTCGACTTACTGGGGCTGCACACCTCCTATGTATACACAATTTTGTCCGAGGGATTTTTGTCCTTGGGCACCATACCATACAGGGCCAGCAGATTATTTTCAGCGACAGCGGATTCCTTCAGGACCTATGTACAGAGGACCGATGCATAAGAAAAGAGCTCGGTCTAATCGGGAAGTTCAACCATGTAATGCAACTATTATTCAAGGGAACCGATCACTGGTACGCAATGCAGATTACAAGAATTTGAAGGATGGACGCAAGCTTATTTGGGTCCCAGTGAGGCGTGCCGAAACTTGGCCTGTACAAAAATCAGATGATTCTGTTGCTTCTCATGGTCCGAAGCTTGGAGGAAGCCAATCAGATCAAGGTGTCGATGATAGTACGAAAGCAAAAATAGCTGAAGCAGTAGGGAGTGGATCGGTGCAGAAAAAAGATGTTGCTACACAAGACAAATATTTTGGTAATACACTTGTTGCATCTTCCATTATGAGCCAGAAAACTGAATCAGTTCACATGCATACCGATCCAGTCATTAGAAACAGCAGCTCACGTGCATCCACAGGTTGGTCTCCAATTGTTTTTGGCACGTTTGATCAATATGGGAATCCAAGGAGCAGTGGAAGTCAGAAAGTAGCAGCCGGAGGTTTTTATGATCAGCAGAAAATTATTCCGGCCAAAGGCAAAGTATTTGTTCCAGAGACCACAGTACATCAGTACAAGCCGAAAGACTCGGGGGGCAGAAGAATTAATTCAGTCGCTCCAGGAACCAAACCAGCTCCTCAATGGTGTCCGACGGGACTCACACACACTCAGAAGCGGCGTGTACAGCGACTGCGAGCTTTGGAGATGAAGCAGGAAATAGCCGAGAAGAAGTGTGATGAAATGTTCAATCGAGATAAACCCATGGTTTCGAAAATGATATGGAGGGAGAAGCACATTACGGGGAAAGAGAGTAGAGCCGCAGACGACACAGCTGCTGACCCCGTAGATGACACAGTTGCTAACCCCGCAGATGCCACAATTGGTGATGAGGATTCAGAAAATAGCGAGGAAATAGATTCTGATATGAATGTTAATCTGGTGTTCGTATTGCCGGCTGAATTTCATGCGCCGGAAGCTTGAAGAAAATTTGGCTGATATATTCTTGGAATTATCGCCCTAAGCAGATTTTGGCCGATACATTTACTTGAGGTATCGCCCAAAGAAAATTTGGCCGATGTGTTATTTGGACATCGCCCTAAGTAATTATATGGCCGGTGACAACATCGTCCTAAGGTACAAGTATAATGTTTTTGATAAATGCAATTGTACCAAAAACAGGGGGCATGTGTTCAAGGTGTAATTTGGTTGCTAGGTATTTTTATAAGCCAAAATAATTTGGAGGGTGGTGCTTAAATTATTAACTGACAGATATATTTGAATTTGCTGTTTAGTTCAAATTGCAGTCTTGGCTGTATTCCAGTACAGATGTTGCAGCGGCGGATCAAGTTTGGCAAGCTATTTGACCAGGACAAATATATTGATTATTCTGGAGAGGAGGCTACCGAGGACAAATCTTGGACATATTAATAGATGGACTGAATTAAACGCCGCTGCGTAGGACAACTCCTATCAGGCTTTGGATGCCAAGCTGATCGGTATGAATTGGAAAAGCTACTGAAGGAAATATTTTCTCCAAGCAGGGATAAGGAGTCGTACTGGTGCATGTAGTAAGTTAATATTCTATTCCTTATTAGATACAGGGCCGGATTTGCTAGAGATTAGGAATAATCTATTCGGCTTGCATGCCAAGAAAAACTTCCGTGTCCTACCCCTGTACGCCAAAGACCAGGCACCTATATAATATGGGTACACGGCCGATTGAGGACCCCCAATCGACATACAACAAAATACATCTACTTCTTTATTTATCGTTTTATCTATCGTTCTTCTACTTTGCCAAATCCTAGCAGGCCTAGGGTTTGGTTGATCTTTGCCGTTTTGCGCTGAAAAGCGGTCGTCTCTCCTCCACGAAAGCGAGGGGATCTTTGTTGCTTTGCTCGGAAAGCATCCGTTCGTCGTCACGAAAGTACGACGGGTATCATGGTGTCGCGCGGCAATTTTGCGTGGCAACACAAGGTCTCCCCTGGGTGAGAGCGCACAACTTCACTCAAGTGACTTCACATAATGGGTTTATTGACTTCACTGCGTTTTCCTCATTTCTCTGGCTCGTTGACATGACATGTTGTTTGGAATTTCTTTGGCTTCGTCAAGTTGCTACTTGGTTACCACATGAGATTTAGTAGAACCCCCATCCCTAATTGGATTGTTTGCTACTCCCTTTGTTTCTAAATATGAGATGTTTTAGGTGTTTTACATGTTGTTTAGGTGCGGATCAAAATGAGTCAACATGCACATTGAATGTGTCTAGATACATTTGTATAGATGTGAATGTGTATAAAGACTAAAATATCTTATATTTAAAAACCCACATTTGGCTCTATTATCTTATATTCTTAAGCAAGTAGTACTTATGAGGAGGGAGTAGTATCCTTTTACGTTTCCTAAATACTTAGGCGGTTATTATTAGTTGTACCGCAGATTGAATGTGTGATTTTATAATAGATAACACAACTCTTAGTTTACTCTTTAAGAGCATCTCCAGTCACGGTTGCCAAATCCTCTTCAAAGGTCCGGAGGGGTGTCCGGAGGGGCGTCCGGACATGAGAGAGAGTAAAATTGTGCACCCAACCATGGTCCCCAAACTCTCCCCATACGCCCGGGCTGTCCGGCAGCCTCCAAACTCACCCCATGTGTGGGGAGGGTTTAGGGGCTGCCGGACACGCCCTGACAGCCGCCACGTAGGACACGGACCACTTTATGTACTACTTTTCTCTTTCTTTATTCTTTTTCTCTCCTTCTCCACCAATCACATGCAAGTGGCCCCAGAATTTGGGGAGAGTTTGAGGTACATGGTTGGATGAGAACGCTTTTAGGGGATGTCCGGTCACTGTCCGCGGAAGCGTCTGTACACGTCCGCGGACAGTTTGGGGGCGGATATTGGGGTTGTGACTGGAGATGCTCTAAGAGCATCTCCAGTCGGGGCGCCCAAATGGCCGCCAAAGGCCTTTGGGGCGTGCCGGACACTTTTTTCTCCCCACTCGCGCCGCCCAAATCTGATTTCAGTCCGGCGTGGCCCAGTTTTGTGTCCGGCACGCCCAGCCCACGCCCTCAACTTGGGGCGGCCCCGGACACAACGAAACGGCCGCCTCCGACGCGCGGGCCACGTCTGGCAGTGAGACACGCCACGAAGCGGCGGGTGACCTAACTTCTGGTCATCTATTAATGGCGGGCGGCGTCTCGGTTTCCTAGCCAGGCGCAGCGACGCGTCTCTTCACCTGCGGCAACGAAGCGTCTGCGCCACTGCGGCGTCAGTGCCAGGCGCTTCTTTTGTAGCGTCGGCGTTAATGGTGCGGCAGGCGAGCCGTTGGCCGGCCGGAGTTAAGGCGATCTCATCCGTTCGCCTCCCCGGCCGCTATATAGAGCGGGTACCTCGCCGTCTCCAGCACAACCATCTCCACCAAATAACCACCGGCGAAGAGGCGATCTCCACCCCCAAAACTCTTCATGGCCCCTGCTGGACGCTCCGCGGAGGAACAGACGGCGGCCCGCCGGCGCCGCCGCGATCTTGCGCACATGCGCGAGCAGCAGAGGAGCTGGAACAACCACGAGGCGGGGTCGTCTGCTCCGCCTCCGCCACCACCTCCACCGGCGGCGAACTTGCTCACGGAGGCCGAGGCGCGCGAGCTCATCCGCACCAACACGCCGGTGCCGGCGAACAGCCGCCTCCCCGAGGGCTGGAAACAAACCCAGTCCACGTCCCGGTCGCACCAAGGCTCGCCGGCCAGGCGCGCGCCAACTACGTCGCCTTGTGCATGCAAGCCATGCCGCCGGAGATGCACGACGACGCCAGGTTCGAGCCGAACTCGGCGTACTGGGATGAGCAGATCGAGCTCGAGTACCAGTACCGCCGGAACTCCTTCTTCGCCGACGAGCCGCCTGCGGACTGGTTCGACTCCGACGACGACGTCCTCACCAACGCCTCCGACGAGAGCTTCGCGGCGAGCATGGAGCGGGAGAGGGCTCGCTACGAGGAGATGGAGCAGGCTCGGCGCGCAAGAGCAGAACAACGCCGCGCGCAACCTCCGCCGCCGCAACCTGACGAACAAGCGGCGGAGAAGGCTGATGGTGATGATGGCGGCTCCGACTTCAGCTGGCCGCCGACGCCGGAGTGGGATCCCGGCCACATGCAGCTCGCCATCCAGGCCGACATAGCCGCCACCGCCACCTCCGCCGCCACCGCCAGCACCTCCGCCGCCTCCACCTCCACCGGTGGCTACCTCTACTGCCTCTGCTCCGGCTGCCGCCGGGGTCCTGTTCTCGCCGCCGCAAGGGCCGGCGAGTGCCCCAACTGCCGGTGCCCGGCGTGCTACCCCTTGAACTAGATCTAGGTTTAGATTTGAATTATGTTTGTTTTTAATGAATTTCAATGAATTGTAAGATCTTTCGTATGAAAAAATCATATTTGAATGAAATCCGACGAAGTTTAAATTTAAATTTTTATTGGTTTGGACGGCGCGAGTGGGGAGCGAGGGCGTCCAAATGCGCCAGGCCTTCCGGACAGCGCCCAAAGGGCCTGTCCGGATGGCCTTTGGGCGGCCATTTTGGTCGCTCCGACTGGAGATGCTCTAAGGATGTCAAACCTTGGGTTTGGAGGCTCACCACAAAATGAGAACTGTGATTGGAGTATTGGACAGAAGTCACGCGGTTTTGCCAGAAAGCAACGCCCGTGTGCATGCTGACAAGAGTGGAATAACTAATTAAACATGCACTGTTGAATCGAGGGGCAGATGTACTTGTAGCTAGTGAGACCTTTGTAGGTTCAGCTGGACGCTAGCTAGCTCCTGTGGATTCTCCCATGAAAATGGCGCCACTCCTCCGTGTGGAAATTTGCACACGCTATTCGACGAGAACACGGCCGGGCTTGCAGGTGGAGGTGGGGGATAAGCCTGCCGGTAACTTTTGGAACGAGATGGAACATGGAAGAGCTCAAAGGGCAAGCATGTCGGGCAGGGCACTGATCGGTTTTCTGGTACGTGTCTCGGCGACTTCGATCGGCGCGGCGGCGAATCATACGCGTGCACGAAGAACGGATCAAACAAACATGGCGGGCGCTTTCCCGCCGCCCGGGGCTCCGAGGGAAGTGAACTGGGGACGACTTGACTTTGCGTCAGTCGTCGTCTCCATCGAGCTCCCTCTCGCCTATGCACCTACCAACTCCGTCGAAACACGCTCGGAGGGGAGAGACGGAATCAACCCAAATGATTCCCAACGTACGTCGTGCTCGACGTCTGAATGGCGGCCACCATAAAACCCCACCGGCATCGTCAGCCGAAAGGCCCCGGTTCCTCTTCTTCCTCGTCAAGAGAAAGCCTTCTTCTTCCTTCCTGTTCTTGCCGCCACCGCCGCCGCCGCTGGTGCCGTCCAAGAACTTAGAACCAGAGACCGAGAAAGGAAAGATCCGTTGGCGCCATGGCGCCGCCCAAGAGGGAGCTGGCCCTGACGGGCGCCGGCGCAGGGGCAAGCCGGGAGGCGGCGAAGCGCCTGCGCTTGGAGCTCGTCACCGGAGCCGCCGGATGTCCGGTGCCCGCCTCGCCGGGGAAGCGGCTGATGCGGCGGAGCGTGCTCGTCGTGCTCTTTCTTCTCCGAATGTGCGCGCCTCGATCCCCATCTTTCGCTCTGTTTCTTGGTTTTCTAATGTCTTCTGTCCCTGCCAATTTGTGCAAATCGCAGGAACGATACCAGGACCACGGTGGCGCAAAGCATCTCCCAGATTGGTCGCATGGTGAGCCAGCGCTCTCGGGTCATCGAATCCATGCAACAACTACGTTCGGTTTTAGTTTAAATCGTTCGCTGGATTTGTCTAGCCAGTAATTCATCTGTGGCAGTGAGATTTATGGACTCCCTGTCGATGATGAGTATATTTATTTTGTTTGTTCCTTTGCGTTGTGTAGGTTCAGAAGTTTCAGAATGTTCAGACCCTTATGATGAGGTAAGGATTCTTTCTCGTTATACTGTTGCGCTTGCGCCTGAATTTTGTTTCATAAGACATGGCAAGTGTTCTCATAAATCCTCTAGCAATGTGCCTACCGCGCTAATAACTCATTAGGTTTAGTTATATATATCCTTTTGTTTCTTGATGTATTCACATCATTTTCCTTCTTGACTCATAAGCTTTGCATGTTCCTTCTTTTGATTTATTTATTTTGGAAAAATTAAAGGCTGATCAGTGGTTCCTTTTCTATTTACTGATGTCTTTGGTCTTAGCAAAATGGAGAAGATGGAGGGGAAATTGGAAAAACTAGGGGACAAGATGGAGGGCTTCAGCCTTGAAGTGGTTAGATCCATATTATTCTAAATTAACGTCCATCCTTATTTGATAGAATTATCGCTGCTCACAGTGCATTTCTCATGTAAAATTGCAGAAGAAGTTGGCACGTTTGCTTTCCACTCGACATGCTGATCAACAGCCGAGGTAACAGATCTGTGGTTTCCTTCATTTTTGGTCTCACACTTAATTGTTAACTAACCGTCAATTATGACTTCTGACGATCGAGTTCTCATTTCGGTAGTATACATCGCCTATCTGATGTTGCTCTAGTGGAACAAAGTAGGATGTGGATGTTAACTTCAAATAGTGCCAACTAAATAAAATAGCCCTATATCATGAGTTTATCACAATTCATGTTTCTGTTCAGGCAAGAGTCGTCTCGGGAAAGTGCCGCTGCGAGTGGATCAAACGCCAGAAACTATCACCTGCGTTTCCTGAATGGCCTGAAGACTCCAATTTACACAGAGAAGAACATCACATCTGATAGCAATTCAGCTATCAAGATTGGCATCTTTGATGGTGATGACAACATGATCAGGGAAGGCCCTCTTTCGATGGCAAAAGTTGAGATGCTGGTTCTGCGTGGCGACTTCTGCAACGACGGCCGAGAGAGCTGGACTGAAGAGGAGTTCAACAGCCACATAGCGCAAGGCCGGCACGGGCAAGGGTTTGTGTTGGGTGGTGATTGCAGTGTGTGGTTGAACAACGGGGAGGCCACCTTTAGCACGATCCGCTTCAAAGAAGGATCATCCAGGACTCGCAGTAGGATGTTCGTTGTTGGAGCAAGAGTATGTACGGACGGAAAGACCACTGATCGAGTTCGGGAAGCTGTCATGAAGCCGGTGACTGTGCTAGACCGCAGGAATGAAGGTACCAACATATATGACTGATGTGATCTGTCAGGTTTCTCGCTGATGCTAAGTTAGCATGTTCTTGTTTTCTGTTGGGGCTCCTGGTTTAGTTTTATGTCTACATTGTGTGTCAGTGAGTGACACATTGTCCTTTGTTTGCTTCAGCAAATGAGAAGAGGCACCCTCCAAAATTGGACAATGAAGTGTATCGTCTGGAGGAAATCTCCAAAGATGGAACTTACCACAAGAGGCTTCAGAAGGCTCAAATCTTCGTAGTGAAGGACTTCTTGAAGGCAATAAATAGAGACGCAAACAAGCTCCGCGAAGAAGTAATAAAACTTCCACCAAAAAGTTTCTCCTTTTGCAACTTTTATATAATTTTATCATCACCATGGCTAATATTGCCAAAAATCTCTCGACATGCAGGTTCTCCGGATAAAAAGCTCAACAACTCCTGGGAAAAGATGGTTAAGCATGCCAGGGAATGCTGTCTTACAGATAACAATGAGCTTATAGCATACCGCAACGAAGCAGCAAATGTGGTGCTCTTTTTCAATTGTATATATGATCTTGTTGGAGCAGAATTTGCCGGTGATTATGTCACGTGGGACAATTTTGATGCAGCTAAGAAGGTACATTCTGAAGTCACCGTCTTATATTTTCGGCGTGTTCAACAGTCAAACAAGTTGTAAGAAATGATTTTTCTTGTGGCAGGCTCTAGCAAATGAGTTGAAGGAGCATGTTTGCGATAAATTGGACAGCACTCCGTTTAACTATGTGATGAATGGCAGTCTTCCTGCGCCATTTCCCTCGAGTGCAAATTCTTTTGTCAGCATACCACCAATTCTTGAGCTGGATGTGGCACTTCAAGGTTAGCCAAAGACATGGTTTTCTGACCCTTCCTGACTCCATCTTCCTCACTATGCACAATGACCTGAACTCTTGAGCTTGAATCGGTTGTTTCAAGGAACCACAGTGAGCGAACATCAGTGTCGTGATAGGACCAACCATGTCAATGAACCATCTCACTGCGATGAGATATTCAGTCCCAGTACTGCATGTGTTTATGGTGATCAGAACACATCCAGCACAGATTATTTCCAAGGTACATGTGTGTTCTTGCTTCCCTCTTATCTTTTTTTTTCCTCTCAATTGCTTTCTGCATGGGATGCCTTGCACTTTCACAGAAAGGCCTTTGTATGCTTATATGTCACCAGAAACCTTTTTTCAGGTGAAGGAATTCCACCACTTGGTCATCAGCAGCCTTCAACCTCGGCGGTGCCGTATTGGCAAGAAAATCCAGGACTAGTGATTTCTTCTCGTGAAACAAATGTGGTGAGTTAAAATCGCGAGTCGCTCCACCATTTCTCTGTGCATATAACTAGAGAGTAAAATGCACTGGGTGTCCTCAAACTTGTGAAGTTAAATAGTTTGCCTTGTTTCGCAGTGGGACTATGGTCTGACAGACTGGTGTCTTGAAGGTGAGGAATCCATTTAAAGCCAAACACGACAGGATGCAAAACGGAACATCCCAGATAGATGACTCACATTTTGCTCATCTTCTTCCAGGACCAGGTCAAGTGAACAACCAAAGCCACATACAAGCTCCCATGTCCATAAATGGTGGTCACGTCTTGGAGGGGTCAACTTCTGTTCAACACAACCATCTGCTGCAACAATCTTTTCAACCTCAATTCCAAGAAAGCATGCCTGAGATACATTACACTGCGAATCTACCAAACCCTATTGTTGAACCATCGACATGGGACGGTGATCGTCCCTTTGAACCCGAGCCTACCGCCTATCCATTTACAGGAGCAGATTACGGAAGGCTTTAGCAATCATGCACATCTTGAAATGCAGTTTAAGTCATGTACAATCATTGTTTTCATTGTAACCTAGGTTTCAGGGTGTGATATATGATGTTCAGTATCAGGCATTGTAGCCAGCATGCTTGGACACCAACTATTTGCTCCCTTCCTTTTTATTTGGTTTTGTAATTCTGTACATTGTAATTTCTGGATAGTTGAGGGTGTGATGCAGCTTAGGCGACACATTTTGTTGCACAAGTGCACACACTCATGTAAAATTGATGTCTCTAAAATGTCTAAAAGTGTAAACTGCCATGTTTAGCAGACTGAAACTATCGACTGGAAAAGGAGAAAACTTGAAATGGAAAGTTTTCGAACATGGTATCAGCTATTTCACCACAGCTCCCCATTGCAGCATACCATGGTAATAAAAAGGCGGCAAGTAAAAGAAAATTGCATATACACAGGTTTGTACCTTCAATGAAATGGACAAGTGTTTAGCATGGGGGACACAGAACAATTAACAAAAGTACGAACACATTGTATGGTGACGATCAGCTTAGTCAGTTCCTACAGGAAAGAAGAACCTCTCAGCCTACATACAGTCCGGTACATGATTGTATGATGGAAACCGGTTCAGACTTCAGAGCAACCTGGTGGTGTGCAACGGACACTACTCAGAAGCTCCAGCACCACCATTGGAGATATCTGTAACTGTTCTCATGCGTTCAGTCGCTGCCAATATCAGACCTGCGTAAAAAAACATAGAGAAATTATAACACGGGATACACCAGAACAGGGGCAGACTATGGTACTGCCTTCATGGGAGAGCAAATTTAGACAAGCATAAATAAAAGACGTACCCGTAAATGGAGGCGACGGTCTTCGTGGCCTAGACTTGAATTCTGGATGGAACTGAACACCTATGTAGAATGGGTGGTCTTGTAGCTCTACAATCTGATCGTAGGCGAAAGCAAATTCAGACTTGAACGGAAAAAAAATTCAAGACAAAGATGAAATGGGACATTTGCGTACCTCCATCCTATTCCCACTTTCATCGCAACCAACAAACTGAAGGCCTGCATTCTCAAGCATAGGAACAAAGCTAGGATTGACCTATTTAAGAAGAAGAAAAGTTAATCACTTCCCCAATCATAAAGTGACAACGCTATGATGGACATATAAATAACAGAGAGTCAATGACTGTAAGTCATGGCAAACCTCATATCTGTGACGATGGCGTTCATCTACATGTGGAGGACTTCCGTACCTAATATTTGCATTTATGTCCAAGTTAGAAGGTGCAATAAGAATTGTGACAAGGCACATGCATCAGGTAGCAGATCGTCAATAATGACTGGCGTCATATTTTAACATGGAAAATGATGCCTGAAAATGAGAAAATCTCCAGAGAGTGTGAAAGGAAAACTCCTGACAACACGCTGCGCAAACAGTACATTTTCATTGTTATAACACTGTATCGATGTTCGAAACAAACTAGCATTTAAAAGCATAAACATATAAACATCCTTACAGTTTTGATGTAAGACAATCTGGTTTGCGAAAGAATGTTCTCCGGCAGCCCAACCTCATTGTGTTTCCCATGTGTGTTTTTGATACCTATACAGTGAATTGTCAAAGTGCTAAAACCGAGATCATGTCCTTGCCTTGCACATAATTGGACAAAATAGTACCTCAGGCATGTACATAACAACACGATCTGGGGCCCCTGTGTTGAACTCTTCACTGTCTGCATCTCCCAGGCCCAAAACCTACAAAAGTATTCCTAAAGATCTGGTTCTACAAGGATAAGTTGATCAACAAGTAATAAGGGAAGCATACACACATTTCTGGACATCTCAATCACCGATATCTGCATTCCCAAGCATATGCCAAGGTACGGAACTTTATTCTCACGAGCATATTTTGCAGCCAATATCATCCCAGATATTCCACGGTCTCCAAATCCTCCAGGTATCAAAATGCACGAGGAACCCTAAAATTTGTACACTAAGAATATTAACTTTTAAGACCGAGTTTACATGACCACAAGAGAAACCGAAGACAATTTGCGTACTTACCTTAAGAGTTTCCCAAGCTTTAGCATGGGCATCTGGTGCCTGTACAATACGTATGCCACAATAATGTACATAAGAAAACATTAGAATAGGGCAGACACACAGACACACCAATGACACAATGAGCAAGCACGACAATATAAAATTGCTAGATTGACTACTTACAAAATGGACTGCAAATGTTGTATTGCAAATAAAATGACCATTGACGACAAGCATGTTGAGGTGTAGCCTAGTACAGATACAATGATAGCTATAGCACTAAGATATTATTTGGCACTGATCCCCAGTTATGTTGGACGGAATAATTAATACTCCTCCTTCGCAGTTTAAGGACAACCAGCCCCTCCTAGGCTCAGCATGGCCACTACCTGCAGTGTCCAAGGATGATAGGTGGATGTTTTACATCTCCAGAAAGACATCCAGGCAGGAAAGGGTGTCAATGCCTCCGGAAGCAGGATAACCCATACAGCCCAAGGGACAACCAGCACATCTGCGACCAAATGTTTGGTGGGTCCCCATGGGACACTACAGAATAATTCACTTGTGGAAGTTTCTGTCCTTGCCTTAGTCACCCCACAGATAATGTGTTCATAACTTCAGATCATTTGTATTGCACGGGGCTATGACTATATATATGGAATGTAACTCAGAGTTGTAACCTACTTTCTATGATGAATAAAAGACAGCGTAAACTGGTATGCTCTCGGCCTCTCAGGCCCTCCTGGACAAAGAAGCATCCCCTCTCAGCCAGAGCTACGGAGCACAGCAGCAGAAGTAGGGTGCCTTCACTACCAAACAGACTTGTGCAAGGTTGGTGTCACTTTTAGTCGCACGGACACCGATATGTTGATCGCTCATGTCCGCATCTTAATTCTAAACTAACAAATGACCGGTCGGAGCTACTGTTCTAATTTTGTGTCTGACCTAATGAAATGAAGAACAAGTTGGTAATGTCTTACACTTGTTGCAGCTGCATCTTCCAGATCTGAAGCTGCAACCCACTGGATAGAAGGTTTCAGTGAACATGCAACACTGGAATGTAGAATAGCCTGGAATAAAGTGAGACACGCATAGATGAATTAAACAATGTTGGCATCCATATATAATAAATGAGATAATAATTAGCATTAGTACTAGAAATAAATGTGGAAGTTCAGAACCTCAGTTGGGTAACCTAAGTGTGTAACTACTAGGAATTGATTGTTTTTACAGTAGGCACCCATGGAGATAGCTTTGATTGAATAACTATTGCTCAGTAGGCACATGCACAAATCCTAGTTATTAGACTATTGCAGCTAAATTGAACAGTACTACACAGACTTTGTATGAGAAATCTGTAACTAGTAAAGATATTATTTTTTGTTTAATAAATGATTCTTGACCCACCTTCACCACTGACAAGTAAGAATCTGTCAGATCAGTGTACTTCCCAACCAAAGCAATTTTAACCTGCATGACATTGTATTCGTCAAATAAAAAATTTGTACCAGGAAATCGATAGGTCAAGATGAGTATAACAATACTTACAGAGTTGCTGAGGTTATCATATGACTCGGCCATCTGAGTCCAATCTCGTAACTCAGGGGGTCCAGCGGACCTATAAAACCAAAACATGTTTGCTTCGAGATATACCATAATCAAAATGCCATATATGAAACTGATAATGCCACAGAAGTACAAGAAATAATACTACTATGCTACTATCCCAACACATGCACGTCAATCATAAACGAACAACCTTTTTCAACATTAAATACGAAGACATTAGACATCCGAAAATGGGATCTGCAAGCTAATTATACATGGAATGTTGTGCACAAATTTTAAGAAGGTATATGAGTCGTCAGGAATTATAAAATTTCATTCGTACAAAATAAAATCAAATGTTTCCAAACAATCATAAGCATTGATTTTCAATAACTATCTGACTCACCTGGCAAGGTTTAGTTGTTTGATTATAGCCTCATGAGCCTTTTGGTTCTGGAAAACAGCACATGTCAAAAATCTTGTACCAGCACAATGACTAAATACTCCCTCCGTTCCGAATTAATTGACTCATATTTAGTACAATTGTACTAAATATGAGTCAATTAATTCGGAACGGAGGGAGTACAATTCATGCCAATTCAACAGTTTCCTCTAAATCATCAACTCTAAGCCCTAAGATAAAAGTAGAAACTCACTCTGAGAATAAGCGGAACATGCCATATATTTGGAACATCGTGGATGTCAAGTATATTCTCAACCTGAATAAAATAAGATAGAGTGTAAATAACAAAATACTGTGAATAAAATGGCATTTTCCAATTTATTCTGATTATGATGGAATCATACCGGTACATGACAAAATTGTGAAAGCTTTTCCTTTACAGATTCTATTAGTGGCTGAAAATTGAGATAAACATATATCAGAATGCAGATAAGAAATAAAGCGAATAAAGACAAGAAAAGTAAAGAACTACAGCAACAAAAGCATTCAGCAAAAGGTATCTGGGGTAAGCCAAGGCAGATTAGAACGGCTGCTCGACAACGGCTCCTTATGGAAGAAAAAGACTGTCATATTCAATATCAAACAAGCTATAACTAGTGCTAGTGTCTTTGAGGATGATTTTGACGCCATTAAAATCAGTAAGATCAATGTGAGAGACGACACATCTCATTAGCATACGCTAAATTCTTCATATTACCTGTGCTGATCGGCACGCTAGAAGATCAGGAGTCAACCCCAAGGCCCTTAATTCCCGTACACTGTGCTGTGTTGGCTTAGTTTTCTACAAAAAAAGGGAAATAGGAACGTTACGGTCCTATATATGCAATTATATATCTGTCCTGAAAAGGATATTGGAACGCAAGAATAACTCAAAGTCATGGCAGCTGTGATTAGCATAATCATGAATGAAGAAAGGTAGAATTCTTTACTTGCTCACCAACTACACCCAATACTGGAACAAGGCTCACATGTATGAGGCAAAAATTGTCCTTGCCTACAAAATATACAAGGATGAGTGCCATGTCCAAGTATGACCACTGGCAAGTACAAAAATGATGTGTGATTTCATAGCATATAGCATGTGAATACTATGGCCTGACTTGGGTCAGAGGTGTAGCTGTGATTGGTGGGAGGCCTTGGCCCTACAGGTATGAGCTCAGTGAAGAGCCATGATGGTGATGGTGACTGACATGGAATTGTGTAGGGGACAGGGCACAGGAGGCATGATAGACAGGTTCAAACAATAGGAGCAACAGATTTGGAAAATATACATAATTAATTATTTATGATATAAAATTACAATTGGGGATAACAACCCACTACTCGATATATCCTTTCCTAATGCAAATTCCTAAATCTAAGGTTTCCTAATTCAGACTCCCCTTAACTTATCTTGGATCATGTGCAGGACCGAACGGAAACAAAATACTTTTCCCCTATCTTAATGGAAGAAACTAACAAAGTGTACTCTTAGTGTGATAGGCATAAGTAGTCCAGCTCCACATGACAGTTGTATGTCCACTTAAGCACAGAATAGGAAGGCAGCACAGACAAAGGTATATCCTAATCTATGTTTCAATCAGACAAAGAATAAAAGGAGGAGACATAAGGTAAAATGATACTAGTCACAGAACCCTAAGAAACTGATACACTTCTCAGCAACAAGTGATATGAAAATTAAAACTACAAGCAGAAAATCCAAGTGTACCAAGAGAAAATGACAACTGGCGTAGAGCTTCAATGAATGGCATTGATTCAATATCACCTGAAACAAGAACGAAATCAACTTCTCTTCTACAAGAGTAATAACTACAGTAATGTACCATAAATGTTCCAGAACCCTACCTACAGTGCCTCCCAATTCAATAACACAAACATCAGCCGGAAGAGTCTGCCCATCCACAGGAACAGATGACACTGATTGTATCCAGTGTTTTATTTCATCAGTTACATGAGGAACAACCTGAATAAATTATAATGTAAGAGTTTCAAAAAAAATCATATAGGCATTTGGTGAGCATAGCAAAGAATGACAGAAGGGAATTACCTGGACCGTTTTTCCAAGATAGTCACCCCTTCTCTCCTTCTCAATGACAGACTGAAAACAAAAGGCATCCACTATTTACAAGCTCAAGTAACAACCAACAAGCATTTTTCCTGGCAGGGATGCTCACCTGATAAACCTTTCCAGTGGTAACGTTATTTTCCCTCGTCAGAGTAACATCCAAGAAACGCTCATAATTCCCTAAATCAAGGTCTACCTGTAAATTCAAACGTCAGGCACAAGATAGCACAAACACTGAAAATGTAGCATTACAAAATTTATATGCGAAACAAGAGGCCGTACCTCTCCACCGTCATCAAGCACAAATACCTCACCATGCTCAAAGGGAGACATAGTCCCAGCATCTGTATTCAAGTATGGATCTACAAAACCAAGAAATGTACAATGTTAATACTCTTGAAAGATCCTAACTGAGGCACCTACAAACTTGCTAAACTCTGCATATGGGATCTGCAAGTATAGCAAAACCAATCCAACCAAGACAAGAAACTAATGCACTTGGAACAGAGACATTGACCACAGTATACCAAAGCCTATCCAGCCATCCTGCATCATCCCAATTCTAATACTAAAACCTAACTCAAAATCACATGCTTATCCCTAATGATCCGACAAAAAATCTGGCCTAAATCCAAAAAGGCTCCACATTCTAAACAACTACGGAGTAAAAGTTACAACAAACTAGTAGTAGTGACTAGTGAGCAATGACAGGCCTTCGGAACATACACAACAGTTAGACAATTACTTCATGGACATCAGAAGATAACACTTCTCCCAAATCACAGCGTATTTTGGACACCACACAACCATGACAAGTAGGCATCAGTTATAGCCACATTGAAGGCTTAATCAATTACTGGAATGCCCAAAAGGAGCAACCTTTGGTTTCACTCTGTCCATCCCAAGTTTCAAGCAGAAACAAAGAAAACGAACGCCTCATACCACCAAATCTCCAACAAGCTCTTCTGACGTCCAAGTTGGGGAATTAATAACGGGGACGCGCACAAAGAAGCCGCATTTTTCACCGGACGAGTCTGACCAGGGAGCGCAGGGAAGCGGCATTCCCGCCCAAGGCCGCGAGAATTTCTAGGGTTGAGACTCTAGATGCCCAAATACGAAGCTCGAAGGGAGATGTCCACCAGTAGACGAGGACAGACCCGCGCGCACCGACGCGAATTTCTCGAGGAGGAGAGAGCCCCAGCCCGAGACCCCCAACCAAGAATCGCGCCAAGTGGCCGCCTCGAGGAAGCGAGGAACCATGGAAGGGGGAGAGATAGGGTGAGGGAGAGCGGACCGATCTTGATGCAGGTGACGCGGAGGCCGCAGGACTTGAGGACGACGCCGACGCTGCTGGCGGTGACGCCCTTGCCGAGGCCGCTGACGACGCCGCCCGTGATCAGCACGTACTTGGTCGCCGCCCGCCCCTCCTCCGCCGCCGCCGCCGCCATGGTCGGAGGGAGGCTGGGCTGGCTCGGACGAAGTGTGTTCCGGCGAGAAGGGAAGACGATCTGGTGGCAACTGCTGTCGCTGCTGGTGCTGTGCAGCGCAGTGCAGTGCTGGCAAAGCCCACGTAATATATATTAAAAAAAATGGCAAAGCCCACGTATGTTCCGTGTAGGAAGATTCTTTGTGTGATCTGGATTTTTTGGTTTTCTTTTGAATGTGTGATCTGGATCTATCTCACTCTTGGGTCTTCTTTTCTTGGAAATATTTTTTGAGGATAAAGCAGTCGTTTGCTATTCGATTAGGTAGAAAAAGAGTTTAATTACAGAGGCTCGCCGAGCCAAAAGAGAAAAAGACACAAAGGCCCTAGCGGCCACCACTACCCCGCCACAACGTCCCCAGGATCCTGGGTGTGCGCATACGCCCTCTGATCGATGTCCTCCTTCACCAAAGCGGCCACAGCAAGGGGCAGAAGCGCGACGTTCTGAAACACTCGACGGTTCCGCTCCTTCCAAACCCCCCACATGGAGTAAATAATCGCCCCGCTCGCCTGACGGCGACTCGTCTTCGGAAGAGCCGCTATCGTATCATCCCACCAAGTATCTAGGGTCCTCCCACCCGGCGGGGTAGGGACCCCAATGCTGCCAACCCAAGCGAAGACCTGCTCGCGCACCTCCCTGGCGAAGTGGCACTCAAGAGTCAAGTGTTGTACCGTCTCCGGGTGTATCCTACAAAGCTTGCAAATGGGGTCGTGCGGCCACCCCCTGATGGCCAAATTGTCCGCCGTGAGCATCTTCCCGTGGAGGGCGAGCCAAGCAAAAAATCTGCACTTGGCCTCCGCGTGTCCCTTTCAAAATTTCGCCGTGCGGAAAGGGACGACCGTTCCGACGAACTGGCAGCGGTATGCCGGCGCCGTTGAGTAAACTCCCGACTCCGGCCACCTCCAACGGATCGAGTCAGCCTCCTGGCTCAGCTGAACCCCCTGAAGCAAGGTCCACAGCTTAACGAACTGCGCCATCTGCCCGGCATTGGAGATATTCGCAAGCGCCCTAATTCAATTCCGCTGGTGCAACTCCTTCTTGACCGATCTCCTCTTTCTTGTGGCGATGGCGTAGAGGTCCGGGAACTGGGAACGCAGCGCCCCGCCCGGCCTCTAGCGATCATGCCAAAAGAGGCATTTCTCACCGTCCCCCACGGTGGCCTCCGTGGAGGCCCTAAACAGCTCCATATCCGTCTCATCGCATGGCGTCGCCATCCCCTGCCATGGCCTGTCTTCCTCGGTCCAAGCAAACCAAGGCCAACGCAGCCGCATGGCCCTTCCAAACCTCTCGAGATCCAACACCCCCAGGCCGCCCAGCTCCTTTGGCCTACAGACGGTCTTCCAGTTCACCAACGGATGAGGTCTCGCCCCCGGAGCAGCCCTCGGCTTCATCCACATAAAACTTCTTTTGATCTTCTCAATCCGCTTGATCACCCACTTTGGCAGCTTGAAAACTGCAAGGTGGTAAATAACCATGGAGGAGAGCACCGAGCGGCAAAGGATGACGCGACCGGCTCTAGTGAAGCGCTTCCCCCACCACCCCGCAAGCCGCGAGCCAATCTTGTCAATCAAGGGCTGGAAATGGACCGCCTTCAAACGAGAGTGGTGCAGCGGCAGCCCCAAATAAGTACAAGGGAAGCTCCCCCGTCTCGCCGGAAAGATCGCAAGGGCCGCCGCAATCTGCTCCTCCGAGCAACCAATGGGGTACGCCTCCGACTTGCCAAGATTTGTGCGCAGCCCCGAGGCCTCCGAAAACGCTGCTAGGATCGCCCTCACCACCATCATGCCCGCCACCTCTGGCCTGACGAAAATCCTGGTGTCGTCGGCGTAAAGGGACACCGCAAACCGCACCGGGGCCGCCCGAAAAGGAAGCAGGAGGCTGCCTCCGATGCAAACCTGAAGAGGTGGTGCAAAGGGTCTATCGCAAGGATGAAGAGCATTGGGGATAGCGGGTCCCCTTGTCGCAGGCCCCTCCTATGTGCAATCTTGGGACCCGGCTTCCCATTCAGCAACACCCGGGAGGAAGCCATGGAGAGCAACAAACAGATCCATCGCCTCCAACGTGGCCCAAAGCCCAGAACCTCCAGGAGCTCTAGCAGGTAAGCCCAACTGACCGAGTCGAAGGCCTTGGTAATATCTAGCTTTAGGAAGAACCTCGGCGTCTTCTCATGGTGCATCCCCCGTACCATCCCTTGCACATGGAGGAAGTTGTCATGTATGCATCACTTCTTAATGAACGCCGACTGAAAGTGCATGTTGCCCCCATGCGTAGTTTTGGTAATTAATGACAATCCTTATGGACTAATGTTTACATTGAGATATTCTTATAGATCTTGTCCATAGGAAAAGATAGGAGTTCATGTGTTGGACTCTTGAAGATGACATGATGACCAATGCTCTATTCAAGGGTTTATATGAAGGATGGTCATGTGTAGAGTTGAGCTTATTGCAAGTATGACTTGGAAAATAAGATTGAGTGGACAATCATGTTTACCTCCAATCCATCATACATATCGAGAGAAGAAGATGAAGTGCAAGTTCAATATGATGCATCTCGGAATATATATCATTTGATTGAAGATTGCAAAGGAGACATGAAGACGGAGCTTAGCGAGGCCCTCCCATAATGGAGTATGGGGGAGCATTTGGAGAAGTCTTCATCAAGCATGTGCTAGCAAGCACAATCAAGAAAATTGTTTCAACTTGAGAGAGTCAACATCGTCATCATCGAGCTCAAGTGGAATGCGCAAGGCAAAGGTATGATCTTGATAGGTTTTCTATTTTACCGGTCTCATGGTGTTAGTGGGAGACCGGGTTATAGGATAGACGGCGTACTATAAAGAGTGGCTCTCAAGTGAGTAACTTGATCGCATCTTTGTGGAGAGCTCAAACCTTTGCATTCTTGGCATATCATCTTTCTTGGTTCTTACTTGGCTTCTCTCCTTGTTGGGTTTTGGTGCTTGTTGTGATCTTCATGACAAGCCCAAGTTCACCGAAAATGGATTTCGTATGGAAAACTTGTTGCATTTTCGGTTTTGAAGATTTTACCGGTCTTTCATTTTAGAGAGGTTTTAGCTTTCTACATTTGGTTTTACCTTCCCTTGTTGGACTATGATGTTTCTCTGCATGATCTTACAGTGCTCGTTCTGGTGATTCCAACGAGCCCAAGAACATCGAAAACGGAGTTCGTATGACTCCGGTCCTCAAGTTTCATTTTTCGTTCCAGCGGATGGCACTTACGGTATAGGGGTCCGGAGGAGGTCCGGAATTGGTCCGGAGTCTCCGGTCCTAGTAGACCGGAGTCTCCGGGGTTATTTTTTCCTGCAACGGCTCTTTTTCGTGGGACCTATAAAAGAGCCCCCTTCTTCCCCAAAGAGACCAGCTCTTCCAAGCACGTTTTTCCCCCCTCTCTCACCTCCATTGTTGACGTTGGAAAGCTTGCCCCTCTCCCAATTCCTCTCATGATTCTTGCATATCTTTGAGGGATTTGAGAGAGGAGATCTAGATCTACATTTGCACCAATCCATCTCTCCTCTAAGTGAGGGGAACCTAGTGGATTTAGATCTTGGAGTTCTTGTGTGGTTCTCCTCTTTGTTCTTCCTCTCTTATTCCCCCATAAGCATTTGTTGCTTTGTTGGAATTTGAGAGTGAAGGATTTGAGCACTTGTGCTCTTGCCTTTTGCATTTGGTGCATCGGTGTGCTCTCCACGAGGATTCGTGGAAGTTGAAAGCTTGTGAACTTGTTACTCTTGGGTATTTGGACCCTAGACGCCCGTGTGGTGGTTGAGACCTTTGTGGTCACTTGTAAAGCCGTTCGGGAGCCCCCAATCCCGTTGTGGGTTGTGCCCCGGATTGTTGTTGTAAGGCTATGGATTCCGCCTCGAAGGATTCCGATAGTGGAAGATGAACCAAACCTTTGTGGTGTGGTTCATCGGAGAATAGGGTGAGCCTTTGTGGCGTTGAGATCGACCTTTGTGGTGCCTCACACCTCTCCAAACGAGACGTACTCCCTTAACAAGGAGGAACTCGGAATACATCCTCGTCTCCGCGTGCCTCGGTTATTTCTATACCCGAACTATTTACTTATGCATATACATTGTGATAGCCTTCGTGCTTGAAGTATTCTATTGCTATCACCTTGTTGTTTGTCTTGCTTAGCATAAGTTGTTGGTGCACATTGGCGAGCCTAGTTTATTTAGGTTGTCGGCTTGTTAATTTTAACACCTAGTTTTATTCTGCATTTATCAAGCCTAAACCGGCAAAGTTTTAAACCGCATATTCACCCCCCCCCCCCCCTCTAGGCGACATCATTGTCCTTTCACCGACTGACTCGGCAAGACTAGCCCCAGAAGCATGGGAGCAAGGCGCAGTGACATCATCTTGGAAAAAATCTTGGAGACGTTGTGGATCAAACTTATCGGCCTGTAATCGGAGATGGAACCGGCCTCAAGCTTCTTCGGCAGCAAGATGATGTTGGCCGAATTAAGCAACCCTGCCGCCGACCCGCCGTGCTTGGACATGTGCACCACCGCCTCATGGAGGTCATCCTCCAGAATCGCCCAGCAAGATTTGAAGAACAGCCCAATAAAACCATCCGGACCCGGCGCCTTCTCCGTCGGTAGACTAAACACTGTAGCCCGCAACTCCTCCCTCCCGAAAGGGGCCTCGAGGTGGCCCAGCTCGTGCGGCCCATACCCCAGCTCGTGCCAGTCAAGGCTGGCCGTCCGCTGGTCCACCTTGTGTGGCACCCCCTTCTGGCACAGCTTGTCAGAAGGGCGGTCGCCCTGTGCGCCAGCCCAAGATATCTGGCCGCACGTTACGACAATGCAACATAGCGGATATCATTACACAATCAGGCACAAAGTGCTACAAAAGGTTTACAAGGCCATCGTGGCATTACACAATACCATGCCAATTATGGCCCGACTCAGAGTTTTAACTGGCAGCGTAAGACATAAATGAGGCAACGGCTTGGAGCGGCTCCACTCCACAGGTATCTGGCTGGGCTACTGATCCTAGCACGCTTCTGCTCCTTGTCCTTGCTAAGGTGGAAGTTGAGTCCTCGGCAAAAATCTGGCCACAATCACAAGGCCCGTGAGTACATTTGTATGCACTCAGCAAGAATCGCCACTTGCTACAAACAATCCAACAATCATGCAACAAGACATACATTGGAAGTAAAATCCTACAACATGGCAAGTGTATTCTATATACATGACATAAAAGTAGCATGGCATTGACAACCAAACATGTCATAAGCAAGCAACGGGGGTATCACCAGTACAGAGTCCAAGCCAGGTGGGGTTGGATCGTGCACCGGCAATCATACAAAGAGCTTACCTGTGACGAGTAGACGAGGGTACCAGTTGGTACCAAATAATACACAACAACACCTGTGATCACTGCTAGGCCCACTGGCCTCATCATTTCACTCTGGGCACGCACGGTTGATGTGGGCTCTGGCCTAACTATAGGCTTCCCAACGCATCACACCGCCATCCCTAAACTTGGTTCACAATCACATCTCAAGTACCATTCCCTGCATCAACTTATTGTTCATTTAGTGAAATCAGGTTGTTCATCCTTCTTTCAAACAGAACTTATGTTTAACCTCCTGACTCGACAAAGACAATAGTGTGACCGACACTGAACTGTTGTTCCATAACCTTGGAACGAGGCTAGACATCCAGATTTGACACTCTCGAGAGGTTGCAATACTTCACTCATCCAAGTGGATCATTAACAACCGGTACTTTAGGATCACATCCATAAGACGGTCTGATACACTCACTCAACCGTTCACGCCATCAAGACACTCCCTATATAGCCACCGACATAACTATATGCCTTAGGCAGAAGTGAATCCGGCACGTCCCCAACCCATGAGCGACGCCTAGCTCCGGAACCTTCGCAAGACTAGCCCCGACCAACTATGGTAACCGACTAGACTTGCCAAAAGGGTGGCATCAAAGGAGGCTCAATAGGATTACGTAGGTCAAGGCCCGCCCATGTGAGCGATAGTGGTAGTGCTTTCGATGTTCAGATTAGTGGCACTATGGACTGACCCTATCGAAGTTTGGAGGGGTGTTTCATTTAATCAAGTTTCATCATAACAAGTCCAAACATCAGAGGATTAGTCCAACACAACAATCACAATATCACAATAATATATATCATCAAACATCAAGACATTAGCAACATAATATTTCAAGAATAGTAGTGTCCATGTCCAAACTTAGCAAAATAAAATGGCGTCAACCGGATGACTACGGCGGCGATCCCGCCGACCAGCGCCTTCTCGTTTGACAAGGAAAAAGAAACGTCGACCGGAAGACTGTGGCAGCGGTCTTCCGCTGGCAAGCGCCTTCACAGATCAACTACAAAAGATAACACAGTGGGTCAATCGGACGACTGTGGCGGTTCCTCCAGCCAGCGCCTCGCAGATTAATTACAAAGTTGGCGAGGCATGTAGCCTCCAAACAATGAACCAAAAACATTCATAAAAAAGAAAGCATCCATTCCACTCAAGGATTAACCCGACGTGGTGTCAGCAATCTTGGCCAAAAAGAACCAAATGGAAAGCAAATGTCCCAAGCGTCGCAGTCTAGGCGGGCTTACGCCAACCACGTTTGACGGAGGGAGAAGAAGCAAATAACTCTTTTGGCAAATGCCCCCAACTCCGAGGATCATAAGACGACATTCGTCCGCTCCTCACCTCGGCGAAGGAGAAGAAGCAAACAATCAGAGGAACGCAGGTTTTATAGTTGTTTATTTAGAGGGTTCGACAAAGCCGCGCAAGTGCGAGGCGCACAGATAATTCACACATCATTCTAATGCATACATGGATGATGAATATGACATGGCATGAGCAATATTCGAAGTAACATATTGAACACAACAATAACAGATCGACATCATATACCGAACGCAGACAATTATAAACACTCAGCATGGCAACAAGTAAATACAAACAACATTGCGGGACGGTTCATAGCAAGGGGTTAGCTTGCCTCCGAAGATCGACACCGTTTGGCTTGGAGGGTCACGGACACGTCACGGGTCAGGGTCTCGGTTCACCGGTACCGCGGAATACACCTAAGTAGGCATACAAGGGTACTGAGTATACAAGTATTTTACAAAAATGTAAAACTGCTACTACTGGACAGAGCTTCTCAAACTAGGAATTTACAAATTTGATTCACTCCAAACGGAGCCACGGTTCAAAAGTTGTTGACGTGCGAAGAATAGCTATTCGCTGCTCACCCGAGAAAAAAACAGAGCGGGCTGGCTTCTGAACTGGGCTGGGCCGGTGGCGCATTTCTCCGGAAATACGTTTTCCGCGCGGAAAAACGGAAAACACGGAATCCGTCTCCACTTAACCTGACAGGTGGGGTCGGGTCCCACCTGTCGGTGGCTCTCTCTCCCTTCTCCTTCTTTTCTTTTTTTCTTTTTCTTTTTCTTTCCTTCTCCCTCTTTTCTTCTTCCTGGCCTCGACGACATGCACGCACGGGAGGGGCTCGGGCGGTGCATGGCGCCGGGGACTGGGGCTCGGGGAGCACGCCGACGGCGGCGGCGGCCTTGGCAGACCACACCGCGCCCAGGGGTGGTGGAAGCAGCGGCGAGGGCAGCCCCGTGCGCTGCCTCGAGCTTCCCTTGCTCGGCCGCAGCCATGGCGGAGCTTCGAGTGGAGCTTGGCGGCGGCGCTGGGGTGGTCTAGGGAGGACGGTGACGGCGGGAATGGGTTCGTGGGGCTGCACCGCGCTCAGGGGAGCTGCTCTAGGTGGCGGAGGGGCAGTGGTTAGCTCGGGCTAGGGCGCTAGGGTTTCGGCCATTGAGGTTCGCAAAGCTCCTGTGAGCTTGCTCCTCGAGAAACCAGGGAAAGAGAGGTCAGGGGAGAGGAGTGAGTGGGCTATGGGGGCGGCTGTGCCTCCGAGAGAGGGCTCGGGGGTGCCTTTTATAGCTGGAGGGAGAGGGCAGGGGGTAGGTGGTGGTGGTGGACACCTAGCTCCCTTCTCCTCTACCAGGGAGGGATAGGAACGAGGAGGGGTGAGGATACCGTGCTGGATGCACAGGGAAGGTATAGGGCCGCACAGGAGCAGAGGATTAGGCACCGACCACGCTGCTAATCGCGATTTAGGGTCTAAGCAAAGCGCGCATCTAGGCGTGACACGGGCGGCATCGTCGCGTTCCCGGCGACTTGGAGGTCCAAAAGCGATGGGGTTTTCACCACTGCAAGCAAAATTCAAAGCCCTACAACTTTGGTGACTAAAGTTTTTGCAAATTCAAAACTTCGCGCGACTAGAACTTTTGAAAAACAATACTGGTCAAATTTGAAATTGATTGTTTGAGGAGGCAAATGATTTTTGTTTTGGTCAAGACTATGCCCAGAGGGGTAGGCACCACCAGGGCTTGCATCTAGGTACTTTCCTCTCACTACAAAAATCATTTGGCTTGGTTTTGAAAACATTTGAATTTTAGGGCAGAAACTTGGACAGAGGAAAAGTCAAATAGTTTCCTAACAAGGTACCAAATATTTTTGCATGAATGGGCTACATACTGCCTAGGGATCATCTCTGCATTTTTGGTAGAATTTTTTTGGCTATAGAAATTGAATTTCTTTGTTGGGCTTGATAGAAGAGTTTTTAGAGATAAAAGGAAAGGACCGATGTCTCCAATGGAAAACGTGGGCGAGAATTTTAGGAAGGAATAACACGGATCAGAAATCCTGGGCAATCTTCTAAGAGGGCAAGACCAAGGTCAAATCAAGGACCAACAGGTTCGAAGAAAACATTTTGAAAACCGAAAAAGTTTTCCAGGTGCGAGAAAACACCACTAAAATTAGGGACGAATTTTTGGGGTGTTACAAACCTTCCCTCCTTAAAAAGAATCTCGTCCCGAGATTCGGAGACTTATAGAGATTCCCGGAGTTATAACAAGATACTTCTTGTACGGTCTTAACATACCCCTATTTTTTAAAACCATTTCAGAACTTTTTTCTTCATGATGCTAGAGTTTTAAAACACTCGAGGGATCCACGCATATTAAGGTATTTCTCAAAACTGGGTATTTTGCAAGCATAGCATTACCATCAGACAAGATGCACTCAAAAGAATGACATGGCAGGGCTCACAGAATCAAACAAAATAGGATCTACCACCATGGTATTTAAATACAAACTATGGTTTTTGCTCAAACATTCACATGGCAGGGCACACATAAACAACACAATCATGGCAAAAGCAAACAGCAAGTCTACAAACAAGCTAACATTCAACAAAACAGAGGAAACTTGGGTAAGTAATTACCCAAAATTTTATAAACAAAAGGATTGGGATATGCTATCATATCCTCTCATCTAGGGTTTTATTTTGGAAAAGCTATATATACACTTTCATGCATACATAGGTTTTGAAAAATTTAAGGTTTCTTTTAGGAGAAGGATGTTTGTGCCACCCAAAATGGGCTCACAAGCACCTAGATTTTGAGGGGTAGGGCCACACCCCAAAATTTGTTTTTGCAAAGATTTTTCCCTATGGAAGGCCATAGATACGAGGGAAGAACTTTCGGGGTATCTCCTGCACTGAAGTAATTGTAGAGTTCTAGCTGGAGTAGAACTTACATCCTTCATTTCTGAAATTTTTCCACCGGCCATACTCCTTGTCTTGCAGCAAAGATAACATGGCTGGATACAAGCATATAGACAGCAGAATTTCTATTCTGAGAAAAACATCATTTTAGAAAAATAGTCCTGCATTTTATGGCCCAAACAAACAGTTGCAGCAGTATGGCATAATCATTTCAACCATACCGTATAAGCAAACACACAACGGCTAACAAAACACTCTACAAAAATCCTTTTGTGCTCCAACGATGATGGGACACTCAACAAGCATACTAAAGCTTGTGATGGGGGTCATCGTGGAGGGCTTGGGCCCTTTCTTTAACATGGGTTGTCACAAGGTTCATATTGGGTGAGGAACCTTGCGGCGATACATGTACGAGTTTTTCAAACCTATGCACGAGCCAACATTAAGTGAGCGGGACACCGTGGTTACAGTGTCTCATTAAATACTTCAACTTAATAGTTAAACTTGTGCAACACACACAAAATAATTTTCATACTAGAAAATAATATCATTCAAAGTTTGCATTAATTTTGCAGGCGTGCATATGTGTCTGGGTTCACATATACCACTTCTGCTTTTATGTGATCTGTCATTTCTTCAAAACTTTTCAACTGAAGAAGGACATGGTATTCCGTCACATGTCAACCAAGTGGTTAACAAGGGAATCAGAACATCAAGTTTTTCACGGGGCTAACCTAAGAACAACTTAACCGCGGACAGAACAAACATGCAGCACAAGAAAACACAAGGGGTTACAAACAACCTCACAAACTCTCACCTACCAACTTAGGACTCCTCACTTGGTGGGGACTTGGTCTGGGCATCCACTTTGTTGCCTTCTGGATCTTGCGGTTTTGGTCCTACGCAAAGCTTGGTATCCACTGGGCTCTTGTCAGTGGGCTGCGGACTCGGGCAAGGGCTTGCCTATTGGAATGGCATTCCTCCAAGTGGTAGGCAAGAATGCTCTCCAAGGCGGTGGTGTAGGCTTCGAGGTGGGACAAGGTTGAGTTGAGCATCACTTCGATGCTTACCATGGGATGGCTGGGGCTTGCAAGGGATCTTGGCGGGAAAAAGCGAGACGCGGGAGGTTCTGTCGCGGCTTCAAAGTACCGCAGACGAGCGAGACATTTCCAAGCTGCAACTTGGAGAGCCATCTCAGGGGAATCCACGAAGTGGCTTTGAATCACATATGGCGCCGCGCTTCCTAAGGCACTTGTGGCGACATACACATCGGCATGATACTCGCTCACGCAGGAGGAGAGGTTAGACCGATATACATGGTACACCGGCCGAGAAACACAACCAAGAATGTCGCGAGCAGCTTCCCACAGCAGAGGTGGAAAACCGGGGCGAAACTCAGCGGTGGTCTCGAAAACAAGGGTAGGTTCCATCTACAACTCAAGCTAAGGTACTTGGGAGAGAGGAGAGCGCAAGATTCCTGAGCGGGATCTGCTTCAAGAGAGTTGGGTTGCAAAGGATAGCAAGCAAGGGTGGGATTTTATAGGTAGCCAGGACTTGGGTCTCATACTAATGGGTAGTGTCGATTCCTTCTCATGGAAGAAACCGGCGAGCCTCACTCGGGGATTGGGACAAGTCCTACTGCACCATACTGTTGACCAACAATAGCCATGCCGGTTAGGCGGAGATGGGTCAAATCCATCGGGCTCCTTGTCGGGCAAAAGTAAGGCTGGGCTTTCCATGCTAGGGTAGTCTACAGCCAGCCTGGTGCTCTGATACCATGCTCTGTGGCACCCCCTTCTGGCACAGCTTGTCAGAAGGGCGGTCGCCCCGTGCGCCAGCCCAAGATATCTGGCCGCACGTTACGACAATGCAACATAGCGGAAATCATTACACAATCAGGCACAAAGTGCTACAAAAGGTTTACAAGGCCATCGTGGCATTACAAATATCAAGCCAAGCATGGCCCAACTCAGAGTTTTAACTGGCAGCGGAAGACATAAATGAGGCAACGGCTTGGAGCGGCTCCACTCCACAGGTATCTGGCTGGGCTACTGATCCTAGCACGCTTCTGCTCCTTGTCCTTGCTAAGGTGGAAGTTGAGTCCTCGCCAAAATCTGGCCACAATCACAAGGCCCGTGAGTACATTTGTATGCACTCAGCAAGAATCGCCACTCTACAAACAATCCAACAATCATGCAACAAGATATACATTGGAAATAAAATCCTACAACATGGCAAGTGTACTCTAGATACATGACATAAAAGTAGCATGGCATTGACAACCAAACATGTCATAAGCAAGCAACGGGGGTATCACCAGTACAGAGTCCAAGCCAGGTGGGGTTGGATCGTGCACCGGCAATCATACAAAGGCTTACCTGTGACGAGTAACGGGGTACCAGTGGTACCAAATAATACACAACAACACCTGTGATCACTGCTAGGCCCACTGGCCTCATCATTTCACTCTGGGCACGCACGGTTGATGTGGGCTCTGGCCTAACTATAGGCTCCCAACGCATCACACCGCCATCCCTAAACTTGGTTCACAATCACATCTCAAGTAACATTCCCTGCATCAACTTATTGTTCATTTAGTGAAATCAGGTTGTTCATCTTTCTTTCAAACAGAACTTATGTTTAACCTCCTGACTCGACAAAGACAATAGTGTGACCGACACTGAACTGTTGTTCCATAACCTTGGAACGAGGCTAGACATCCAGATTTGACACTCTCGAGAGGTTGCAATACTTCACTCATCTAAGTGGATCATTAACAACCGGTACTTTAGGATCACATCCATAAGACGGTCTGATACACTCACTCAACCGTTCACGCCATCAAGACACTCCCTATATAGCCACCGACATAACTATATGCCTTATGCAGAAGTGAATCCGGCACGTCCCCAACCCATGAGCGACGCCTAGCTCCGGAACCTTCGCAAGACTAGCCCCGACCAACTATGGTAACCGACTAGACTTGCCAAAAGGGTGGCATCAAAGGAGGCTCAATAGGATTACGTAGGTCAAGGCCCGCCCATGTGAGCGACAGTGGTAGTGCTTTCGATGTTCAGATTAGTGGCACTATGGACTGACCTATCGAAGTTTGGAGGGGTGTTTCATTTAATCAAGTTTCATCACAACAAGTCCAAACATCAGAGGATTAGTCCAACACAACAATCACAATATCACAATAATATATATCATCAAACATCAAGACATTAGCAACATAATATTTCAAGAATAGTAGTGTCCATGTCCAAACTTAGCAAAATAAAATGGCGTCAACCGGATGACTACGACGGCGATCCCGCCGACCAGTGATACGTCTCCAACGTATCCATAATTTCTGCTGTTCCATGCTCATATTATACCATTTGCTACATGTTTTATATACACTTCATATCACTTTTATGCATTTTCTGGGACTAACCTATTAACAAGATGCCACAGTGCCAGTTCCCTGTTTTCTGCTGTTTTTGGTTTCAGAAAGTTACTTCTGGAAATATTCTCGGAATTGCACGAAACAAAAGGCCAAGTCCCTATTTTTCCAGCACGTACACGGAGTCCGGAGGAGAGACGAAGGAGAGCCACGAGGTGGCCAAACCATAGGCTGGCGCGGCAGTGGGCCCAGCCGCGCCGCCAGGTGGTTTGGGCCCCTCGGGGGTCCGCCGACATCGCCCCTTCGCCTATTTATTCCCCGAGACGTGAAAACCCTAAAACACCGAGCCTTTCATCCAGAACATATTCGCTGCCGCCGCCGTCGTCAACCCTAACTCGGGGGGTTCTGAAGCTCTTCCCGGCACCCTGCCGGAGAGGGGAATCATCACCGGAGGGCTCTACATCGCCATGCCCGCCTCCGGAGTGATGCGTGAGTAGTTCATCCTTGGACTATGGGTTCATAGCAGTAGCTAGATGGTTGTCTTCTCCACTTGTGCCATCATGTTTAGATCTTGTGAGCTGCCTATCATGATCAAGATCATCTTATTGTAATGCTACATGTTGTGTTTGCTGGGATCTGACTTATATTGATACCTATGTGGAGCTGAATATTATATTATCATGTCTATGTCATTTGTGATCTTGCATGCTCTCCGTTACTTGTTGAAGCCTTGGCCAAGTGAATACTTGTGACTCCAAGAGGGGTATTTATGCATGATAGTTGGGTTCAACCTCTATTTAACCTGGGATAGTGACAGCAAGTTCTAAGGTTGTAGATGTGTTGTTGCCACTAGGGGTAAAACAGCAATGCTTTATTCAAGGATGAATGTATTGTTTACATTACGCACATTACTTAATGCAATTGTCTGTTGCTTGCAACTTAATACTGGAAGGGGTACGGATGATAACCGAAAAGTGGACTATTTAGGCATAGATGCATGCTGGATAGCGGTCTATGTACTTTGTCGTAATGCCCAAATGAATCTCATAGTAGACACCACAGCTCACACATGCATGTTATATGCACTTATCAATTGTCAATTGCCCAGCTGTAATTTGTTTACCCAGCATGTTAGTTATCTTATTGGAGAGACACCACTAGTGAACTGTGGACCCCGGTCCATTCTTTTACATCTGAAATACAATCTACTGCAATCATTGTTCTCTACTGTTTTATGCAAACAAACATCATCTTCCATTCGATACGTTTAACCCTTTGTTTTCAGCAAGCCGGTGAGATTGACAACCTCACTGTTAAGTTGAGGCAAAGTAATTTGATTGTGTTGTGCAGGTTCCACGTTGGCACCGGAATCCCTGGTGTTGCGCCGCACTACACTCCTTCACCAACATGATGAGGGAAGAATGCCTATTTCTACCACTGCACCACCGTCTCCATTTATTCTCATTGTTGGGACTTTCAGTTTTGTCATCCCTCCAGAAGATGAGGTGAAGCCCACGTTCAGGACTCCGCCAAGCTAGAGACATGCCATGGAGGTTGAGGCATTCCACGTACTATGCTCTTTTATTTTCGTGTGTTTTATTTTAGTTGGTTCGAACCATGTTTGGGTTCAGCCGGTTTGAGTTTGTGTTGGGTTCGGTGTGGGCCTGTCCAACCGAGTTAGGTTTTGAGTCACCCATATAAAGGGTTCGGCAGCCGCCATGTATCCGCTAGACAAGATTTTCAAGATTAAGAGTATTGAGAGGTTCGTCCCAAGATGGGTCGCCTTTGCGAGTATCTACTGGTTTTTGATTGCTGATCGTTTCGATCTGTGGTTTGCGCATCGCGTGGGATTGATTCCATTGATCCAACGTTGCTGTTCTTGGTTCGCCGTGAAAGATTGGGCCTAAAACCCTTTTAGATCACGTTGATCCGTATCATCTTGGTATCAGATTCGTCGGGTTTCTCACGGCGAGATTTGTTGTTGAGATCGGTCTGCTGAGATTTATCTGCTGGAGTTTTTGCTGCCGGAGGCGATCTACCAACACACCGGTGTTTGATCTGTTGATTTGAGTCCGTTGGAGCCGTGGTGGTTTGAGGTATTCTGCTTGATCTCTGCCGCCGATCTGCTTTTTTGGTTCGGCCGCCGAAGGAGTCCTACTGCTACACGATTGTTCCTGCTTGATTAGTACTCACGTACTTGTGCTGAATCAATTTGGATCACGTGGCCTTGTGTTTCACGTCTTGAAGTACTACTTGGATACGTATTGGAGTCAGCCTGCTACTAAGGAGAACACGGCGATCGTTTTGCTCGCAATCTGGAGTGCACTCGTTGTCGTACGATCGTCGACATATTCTGTCCTCTGGCGATTTGCTGTTTCCACGAGCGACGCACAGAGACTTATAGTTCCTCGTACCGCTGAGTTGCGATCTGCTGATTTTTGCTGAAGATGGTGAACTCCGTTCTTGGCAAAAATTTAGAGGCCACTGCAGAACCACCGGTGGAGCTTGTGCCACCCACCTTTGCTGAAGATTTAGCTCCCAATGTCCGGGCTGGTTTTGATAGCACGTGCGACTATATTCGTCAGAGTCATGCTGCACTGACGGCGCAAATTGCACGGTTGGCTACCCGGATTGATGCCTTGGCGATGCTCCTGCCCATGCACCCCTGCAGCCCCCTCCTGCTGCACAGTCGGACGACGTGAGGCAACGTCGCGCTGCTGAAAATCAAGATCGTCGACTAGTGGCACCCAATAATGATGAACTCGCGGATGACGCTACTTATGCACCACCACAACGTGCGTTTGATGCTCGTCCTGCAGGTGCTCGTCAAGTTCAGCCACAAGCTCGTGATCGTGTTGGTCATGTTGTTCGTGTTCCCGTTGATGATGGTGGTATAGGACGTATCAAATTGTCCATCCCTCCATTCTCCGGTGACCGCGGACCTGAGGATTATCTGGAGTGGGAGATGCGTATGGATCAGATTTTTGCTTCCCACAATTATGCTGAGGAGAAGAGACTCCAACTTGTTGCAGTTGAATTCACCGATTATGTGCTAATTTGGTGGAGTCAAATTCTGCGTATGCGTACAAGGCCAACGACGTGGACAGGTATGAAAGAGATCATGCGACGTCGTTTTGTTCCTGAGCACTATAAGAGAGATATGCACAATAAATTGCAGCGGCTCACTCAAGGTAATAAGTCAGTGGATGAATATTACAAGGAGATGGAGTTGCTCATGATACGTACAGGAACACATGAGGACCCGGAGGCCACTATGTCTCGTTCTTTTATGGGCTGAATATTGAGGTGCAAGATCGTGTGGAGATGGTTCTCTATTATGATATTCAAGACCTTGTGCACCAAGCTGAGCGTGCGGAGCAACAACTCAAACGACGCCAAGCTACTGCCCCTGCTCCTACATGCGTCGTTCCAATAGCGAGGCTGCTGGTTATAGTGCTAAGCCGGCATCTTCTACACGCTCCAATAATATTTCTCTCGAGGCGCCCAAATCTAGTGTGTCTAAGGCTGCGTCTTCTCAGTCCACCGCTCATATTGAGTGTTTTACTTGTGGAGGCCGAGGACACATGAGGCGTGAATGCCCTAATGCTAAGAGGTGATGCTCACACAAGATGGCTATATTTCTGCTAGCGATGAGGAGATGAGTGATGAGCCTTCTAGTGAGAAATCTGATGACAACAAGGTTGACGTGTATCCTGAGGATGCTGCTCCTAATTGCAAGAGTTTGATGGTGCAGCGAGTGCCAGAAGACCGCATAGAGGGACAAGGGCAGCGCTGGAATATTTTTCAGACCCAATGCACTGTCAAAGATACCAGTTGCAAGCTGATTGTGGATGGTGGCAGCTACACCAATATAGTCAGCAAGAGCTTGGTTGATTCGTTGTCTTTACCTACATGGAAGCATCCGCAGCCACATTGTGTTGAGTGGTTGTATAATTCAGGCAAGCTGAAGGTAACACATAAGGCGCGTCTGAAATTTTCCGTAGGTGATTATGAGGACACGGTGGTCTGCGATGTGTTGCCTATGGATGCATGTCACATGCTTTTAGGCCGACCGTGCAGTTTGCTCGACATTCTGTTCATAATGGCGTACCAATGTTTATTCCTTGTGGCATAAAGGGAAGCGTCATGTGTTGCAGCCTATGTGTGACAAGGATATCAAAGTGAATGTCGTCGCTGTGAAAAAGAAGGTTCCAAGTGTCAAGCTGAAACCGAGGACGGTTTCCTCTCAAGTTGGGGGGGATGATGAGGGAAGAATGCCTATTTCTACCACTGCAACCACCGTCTCCATTTATTCTCATTGTTGGGACTTTCAGTTTTGTCATCCCTCCAGAAGATGAGGTGAAGCCCACGTTCAGAACTCCGCCAAGCTAGAGACATGCCATGGAGGTTGAGGCATTCCACGTACTATGCTCTTTTATTTTCGTGTGTTTTATTTTAGTTGGTTCGAACCATGTTTGGGTTCAGCCGGTTTGAGTTTGTGTTAGGTTCGGTGTGGGCCTGTCCAACCGAGTTAGGTTTTGAGTCACCCATATAAAGGGTTCGGCAGCCGCCATGTATCCGCTAGACAAGATTTTCGAGATTAAGAGTATTGAGAGGTTCGTCCCAAGATGGGTCGCCTTTGCGAGTATCTACTAGTTTTTTGATTGCTGATCGTTTCGATCTGTGGTTTGCGCATCGCGTGGGATTGATTCCATTGATCCAACGTTGCTGTTCTTGGTTCGCCGTGAAAGATTGGGCCTAAAACCCTTTTAGATCACGTTGATCCGTATCACAACACCTTCGAAGCAACCTCGTTTTCCTACTGGTTCGATTAAACCTTGGTTTCATACTGAGGGAAAACTTGCTGCTGCACTCATCATACCTTCCTCTTGGGGTTCCCAACTGACGTGTGACGTACAAGCATTGTTTCTGGTGCTGTTGCCGGGGAGATATTCCCTCGTCAACTTAGCGCTAGCAACACGTTTTCTGGCGCCGTTGCCGGGGAAAACCGAATTGCTTCTGCAAGGGGAGTCTCTCACACCCAATCTCTTTACTTTGTTATTTGTCTTGCTTAGTTTATTTTTATTTAGTCTTGTTTGCTCTCTTTATCAAAAACACAAAAAAATTAGTTACTTGTTTAATTCGGTTTGATTTTGTTTTTCAAAATGAATGCTCCTGAAGTTGAAGTTCGTTCTTTTAGGCAACTAGGAGGTGAAAATTTGAAAGATGCTTGGTATAGAATTAGTGATGCTCATCATAGATGTACTAAGAAACACTCTACCACTATCCTCCTTAGGAACTTTTATGTTGGTATCTCTAGTTGGTATAGGTATGTTCTAGACACTCTTACAGGTGGAAATTTCTTGGGTACTCCTGCTTTAGAAGCCTGTAATATTATTGAAAGTTTGGTAGGAACACCACCCACTAAAGATATTAAAATTGAGATCACCTTGGAGGATGTTATAAATAAGTTAGACTCTATGGAGAATTTTTTTCCAAATTTTCTTGATTGTATTGGTAAGACTAATGAATCAATAGCCACCATCAATGAAAGAATCACTGTTCTTGAGGATAATAATATCCATGACACCCAAAATCATAGAATTGATGAGTTAGAGGAAGCTATTGAAACCTTAAGTTCAACCTTTACTTCTCTTAAGTCTAAAAAGGAGAAAGTTTATGTGGGTAGAGAGCAAAAGTTTATGTATGTTCCTAAAGTGCCAAAACCAAAGACTCATTATGAGCTTAAAATTGATAAAACTTTTAGTACGGTTAAAGGTAATGAAACACCTCCAGGAACATCTAAGATACCCATTGTTACAAGCTGTGTGTTGGAAGAAGCTTTTGATGATTTGAATGATTTGCCACTTGACAACACTTGATTTTCACTTTCTGCGCCTAGCTGAAAGGCGTTAAAGAAAAGCGCTTATGGGAGACAACCCATCGTTTTTATTTGCTGTTATTTTTGTTTTCTTTGAGTCAAGGAGTTTTGTTACTTCTGTAGCAACTCCTTTGTATCTTTATTTTATCGCAATGTTGTGCCAAGTAAAGTTCTATATTGAAAGTTGATGCAAGATTTGGATTTCTGCGCAGTGACAGATTTTTAGCTGTCACGGATTTGAGCTTATCTCCCTGTAGAAAATTCAAAAAATTCTGAGAAAAATCACGCATATTCCTGAGATATGTACGCAACTTTCATTATTTTAGGCCAGATCCATCTGAGCAACTTAAGTGCCTCGAAAAAATTCGTCATTCCAGACTGTTCTGTTTTTGACAGATTCTGCCTTTTGTTTTGCATTCGCTCTTTTACTGTGTTTGTGTGGATTTCTTTGCTCCACAAAGCATTGGTGGCTGTAGCTAATGTCCAGAAGCTTTGGGATTGATTGTATCATTACAGAATATGAGAATTTTTGATTATGCACTAACCCTCTAATGAGAACTGTCTTGAGTTTGGTGTGAAGGAAGTTTTCAAGGATCAAGCGAGAAGGGTGATATTATGTGATCAAGAAGAGTGAAAAGCCTAAGCTTGGGGATGCCCCCGTGGTTCATCCCAACCATATTCAGAGAGACTCAAGCGTCTAAGCTTGGGGATGCCCAAGGCATCCCCTTCTTCATCAACAAACTTATCAGGTCATCTCTAGTGAAACTATATTTTAATTCTTTCACATCTTATGCGCTTTACTTGGAGCGTCTGTGTGTTTTTATTTTTGTTTTTGTTTGAATAAATTCGGATCCTAGCAATCCTTGTGTGGGAGAGAGACACGCTCCGCTTTTTCATGTGAATACTCATGTTCTTCACTTATATTTGTTGAGTATTCTTAACTAGCTACTGCAGTGCTTTTAGCTCCTGTTTTTCATGCATCTCTTCGAGCTGTTAGCACTTGTTTATAAATACTCTCTTGCTGCATTATATTATCATTTGGAGAGTTTATGTTTAAATAAATTGATTGGTGTTTGTTTGGAAGAAAGAAAATGCTACATGTAGTAGTTGGTATTGGAAAAGACATATGCATTCTTGTAGATCATTGTCTTGTTTCGATTTGATGCTTTGCAATTGTTTTGAGCTCTCAAGTAGATCATGTTTAAGCTCTTGCATCATGTAGTTAAAGCCTAGTAGTGGAGAACTACCGTAGAGCTTGTTGAGACTTGGGATGCATATTTGTTCTCTCTAAGGTCTAGATATTTTCTGGTAAAATGTTTGAGCAACAAGGAAGACAGTGTAGAGTCTTATAATACTTGCAATATGTTTTTATGTGATTCTTGCTGTACCGGTTTATACTTGTGTTTGCTTCAAACAACCTTGCTAGCCTAAACTCTGTACTGAGAGGGAATGCTTCTCGTGCATCCAAAACTTGAGCCAAAACCCATGCCATTTGTGTCCACCATACCTACCTACTATGTGGTATTTCCTGCCATTCCAAGTAAATATTTCATGTGCTACCTTTAAACTATTCAAAACTTTATTACTCCTTATTTGTGTCAATGTTTTATAGCTCATGAGGAAGTATGTGGTGTTTTATCTTTCAATCTTGTCATTTACTTCTGACAGACTTTCACCTGGACTAGTGGCATATACATCCGCTTATCCAATAATTTGCAAAAAGAGCTGGCAACGGGGTGCCCAGCCCCAATTAATTACAACTTTCATTAATAATTCTCTTCACATGTTTTGCCCTGATTTATCAGTAAGCAACTTAATTTGCAAATAGACACTCCTCCATGGTATGTGAATGTTGGAAGGCACCCGAGGATTCGGTTAGCCATGGCTTGTGTAAGCAAAAGGTTGGGAGGAGTGTCATCTATAAAGAAACTAAAATACATGTGTAAACAAAAGAGAAGAGGGATGATCTACCTTGCTGGTAGAGATAACGTCCTTCATGGGAGCCGCTCTTGAAAGTCTGGTTGACAAGGGGGTTAGAGTGCCCACTACCATTCGTTGACAACAACAAACACCTCTCAAATACTTATTTTGTGCTCTCTATATGCTTTCGAAAACTTAAAAAGCTCTAGCACATGATTTAATCCCTGCTTCCCTCTGCGAAGGGCCTATCTTTTACTTTATGTTGAGTCAGTTTACCTACTCCTTTCTATCTTAGAAGCAAACACTTGTGTCAACTTTGTGTGCATTGATTCTTACATGTTTACTTATTGCACTTGTTATATTGCTTTATGTTGACAACTATCCATGAGATATACATGTTACAAGTTGAAAGCAATGCTGAAACTTAATCATCCTTTGTGTTGCTTCAATGCCTTTTACTTTGAATCTATTGCTTTATGAGTTACCTCTTATGCAAAACTTTTTGATGCTTGTCTTGAAAGTACTATTCATGAAAAGTTTTTGCTTATATGATTCATTGTTTACTCTTTATCTATTTGTTAGCAAACTATAGATCATTGCTTTGAGTCACTTCATTCATGACATGAGCCTTGCAATATATTGATCAAGATTGTGTGAAAGCATGTCTCCTCAGAAATTATTTGTTGTTATCGTTTTACCTACTCGAGGACGAGTAGAACTAAGCTTGGGGATGCTTGATACGTCTCCAACGTATCCATAATTTCTGCTGTTCCATGCTTATATTATACCATTTGCTACATGTTTTATATACACTTCATATCACTTTTATGCATTTTCTGGGACTAACCTATTAACAAGATGCCACAGTGCCAGTTCCCTGTTTTCTGCTGTTTTTGGTTTCAGAAAGTTACTTCTGGAAATATTCTCGGAATTGCACGAAACAAAAGGCCAAGTCCCTATTTTTCCAGCACGTACACGGAGTCCGAAGGAGAGACGAAGGAGAGCCACGAGGTGGCCAAACCACAGGCGGCGCGGCAGTGGGCCCAGCCGCGCCGCCTGGTGGTTTGGGCCCCTCGGGGGTCCGCCGACATCGCCCCTTCGCCTATTTATTCCCCGAGACGTGAAAACCCTAAAACACCGAGCCTTTCATCCAGAACATATTCGCTGCCGCCGCCGTCAACCCTAACTCGGGGGGTTCTGAAGCTCTTCCCGGCACCCTGCCGGAGAGGGGAATCATCACCGGAGGGCTCTACATCGCCATGCCCGCCTCCGGAGTGATGCGTGAGTAGTTCATCCTTGGACTATGGGTCCATAGCAGTAGCTAGATGGTTGTCTTCTCCACTTGTGCCATCATGTTTAGATCTTGTGAGCTGCCTATCATGATCAAGATCATCTTATTGTAATGCTACATGTTGTGTTTGCTGGGATCTGACTTATATTGATACCTATGTGGAGCTGAATATTATATTATCATGTCTATGTCATTTGTGATCTTGCATGCTCTCCGTTACTTGTTGAAGCCTTGGCCAAGTGAATACTTGTAACTCCAAGAGGGGGTATTTATGCATGATAGTTGGGTTCAACCTCTATTTAACCTGGGATAGTGACAGCAAGTTCTAAGGTTGTAGATGTGTTGTTGCCACTAGGGGTAAAACAGCAATGCTTTATTCAAGGATGAATGTATTGTTTACATTACGCACATTACTTAATGCAATTGTCTGTTGCTTGCAACTTAATACTGGAAGGGGTACGGATGTTAACCGGAAAGTGGACTATTTAGGCATAGATGCATGCTGGATAGCGGTCTATGTACTTTGTCGTAATGCCCAAATGAATCTCATAGTAGACACCACAGCTCACACATGCATGTTATATGCACTTATCAATTGTCAATTGCCCAGCTGTAATTTGTTTACCCAGCATGTTAGTTATCTTATTGGAGAGACACCACTAGTGAACTGTGGACCCCGGTCCATTCTTTTACATCTGAAATACAATCTACTGCAATCATTGTTCTCTACTGTTTTATGCAAACAAACATCATTTCCATTCGATACGTTTAACCCTTTGTTTTCAGCAAGCCGGTGAGATTGACAACCTCACTGTTAAGTTGGGGCAAAGTAATTTGATTGTGTTGTGCAGGTTCCACGTTGGCACCGGAATCCCTGGTGTTGCGCCGCACTACACTCCTTCACCAACACCTTCGAAGCAAACCTCGTTTTCCTACTGGTTCGATTAAACCTTGGTTTCATACTGAGGGAAAACTTGCTGCTGCACTCATCATACCTTCCTCTTGGGGTTCCCAACTGACGTGTGACGTACAAGCATAGTTTCTGGTGCTGTTGCGGGGAGATATTCCCTCGTCAACCTAGCGCTAGCAACCAGCGCCTTCTCGTTTGACAAGGAAAAAGAAACGTCGACCGGAAGACTGTGGCAGCGGTCTTCCGTTGGCAAGCGCCTTCACAGATCAACTACAAAGATAACACAGTGGGTCAATCGGACGACTGTGGCGGTTCTCCAGCCAGCGCCCTCGCAGATTAATACAAAGTTGGCGAGGCATGTAGCCTCCAAACAATGAACCGAAAACATTCATAAAAAAGAAAGCATCCATTCCACTCTAGGATTAACCCGACGTGGTTCAGCAATCTTGGCCAAAAAGAACCAAATTGGAAAGCAAAATGTCCAAGCGTCGCAGTCCTAGGCGGGCTTACGCCAACCACGTTTTGACGGAGGGAGAAGAGCAAATAACTCTTTTGGCAAATGCCCCCAACTCGAGGATCATAAGACGACATTTCGTGCCGCTCCTCACCTCGGCGAAGGAGAAGCAAGCAAACATCAGAGGAACGCAGGTTTTTATTGTTGTTTTTTAGAGGGTTCGACAAAGCCGCGCAAGTGCGAGGCGCACAGATAATTCACTACATCATTCTAATGCATACATGGATGATGAATATGACATGGCAGGAGCATTATTCGAATAACATATTGAACACACATACAATAAACAGATCGACATCATTATACCGAACGCAGACAATTATAAACACTCAGCATGGCAACAAGTAATACAAACAACATTGCGGGACGGTTCATAGCAAGGGGTTAGCTTGCCTCCGAAGATTCGACAACACGTTTGGCTTGGAGGGTCAACGGACACGCCACGGGTCAGGGTCTCGGTTCACCGGTACCGCGGAATACACCTAAGTAGGCATACAAGGGTACTGAGTATACAAGTATTTTACAAAAATGTAAAACTGCTACTACTGGACAGACTTCTCAAACTAGAATTTACAAATTTGATTCACTCCAAAACGGAGCCACGGTTCCAAAAGTTGTTGATGTGCGCAGAATAGCTATTCGCTGCTCACCCTAGAAAAAAACAGAGCGTGCTGGCTTCTGAACTGGGCTGGGCCGGTGGCGCATTTCTCTGGAAATAAGTTTTCCGCGCGGAAAAACGGAAAACACGGAATCCGTCTCACACTAACCTGACAGGTGGGGTCGGGTCCCACCTGTCGGTGGCTCTCTCTCCCTTCTCCTTCTTTTCTTTTTTT